>JARFJB010000889.1:3362500-3397500 GCA_036346205.1 Vesta saturnalis
ACTTACAGAAGCCTGACGCGCGCTTCCGTCTTAATCGCGTTATAGTTTCGCCGATCTGTAGACCGTCGCGTTTGTCAAAATATTCATCTCTTTTGACGTCGTGCATCTTTTGCCGATATATTCGCCTCACCTGAAAAGCATCTACTTCACTTACTGTTGGGAAGGAAGGTCGTCGCAATTCTACCAACCTCCAGAACATCCATATACAGCACAAATCTGGTTAGCATCAGATTTTATAAATTTCACCAATCATATTATACTTATTAACACAAATACGTGTGTGTGTGTGTGTGTGTGTGTGTCCGTGTTGCCCGTGTGTCCGTGTGTTCGGGTGTCCGTGTGTCCGTGTCCGTGCGTCCGTGTGTCGAGTGTCCGTGCGTCCGTGTGTGCCCGTGTGTGGTGCCGTGTGTGTGTTGTGTCCGTGTGTGTGTGTGTGTGTGTGTGTGTGTGTGTTTATTGCGGTGCGCGGCGATGTTTGTGTGTGTGATGTGTATTGTGAATGGGCGGGTCGGCGGGTTGGTTCTTGCTCACTTGTTCGCGTGATTGCTCGCGGGCGTGGGTACATGCATGAAGGTTTGTGTGCGCGTGTGTGTTTGTATATGTGTGTTGGTGGGACCGTGCGTGTGTTTGTGTGTGAGAAAGAGTGCGTGTGCGTATACATTATGTGTGTGCGTGTGGGTGTGTGTGTGGGGGGGGGGGCAATTTAGTTATATTGAAACATTACTTTAAAATTAAGGCACGGTTGATATCATAGAATGTATACTGATTATGTTTTAACAATATTTATGATCATTGTTTATGTTTAACGGAATTTGATTGGTATTTAATTTGCACAAAGGAAAGTTCACTTAAGATATTTTATGTTTTTGAAGCAATTTAATTTAGGATTAGGTTGAGCGAGACACAAATTTCACGAGTGCACAGGATTTGCATTCCTGTGTCTGCACACCACCATTTGGTCCTGTTGGATACATTTATTTTATGTTTTCAATACTGATTTATTAACACACTTTTATGTACATTAAATTAAGTCATATAATGAATGAATAATTACAAATAAATAAATATTTTTTATATCATGATATAATTAAAAACTTCTATCCTAATTAAACATAAATTAATTAACTAAATACTATTTTTACAGTTCATTTTAAAATTTTGATACAAACAAAAAAAAAGTGGAGTTTTACCGCTTCGAAATGATTCCATCTATAATGATTTGAGTCATACACTTTTTGACAATTATATAAAAATATCACAATTTGCAACTAAGATTCATTTCTTATACTTCTATCTTTTAAATTTGGAAAAAATGCTTCTATTGGTAAAATAGGATCATCCGTTGATAATGTGAAATAACTGGGAACTATTCTTGTGTTTGGCGAAACTGACTTAAATAGACCTGGTGTTTCATATTCTTTATGTGCAGAAGATGTTAGATCAGATACTCTTTGTGATTGTAAAACTAAATCATTTTTCATCAGTTCAGCATTTACTACATCGTCATTTTCTTCGTTTGAATTGTCTATTTGCAAAACTTTGTTTTTAATAGAATCAGTTGAAGAACCTGGTATATTGTACGGTGTGCGTATTATTTCAATTTTTTCAGTACTACTTTCTTCCTCATTTATTGGAGTCGTTGACTTATCCAAAATGTTTGTACGATTATGTTTACCGTATATTCTTTGCCTTAATCCATTTGGGGTTGGTCGCCTTATACTTGAAAATACATTTGGTTTTATAGATATGTTTTGTGTAGTTGTAGATTCGGTAGTAGTTTTTTGACGCCCAAACGGTCTTAGTCTCGTATTTATTTTCCTTTCAGAAGTACTTTCGCTGTTACTACTTGCAGTCGTAGTATGTCTTGGTTCTTTAGGGGTGAACTTACTTCGTTCAGTTGTTTCACTTTCTTGACTTTGTGTAAAAGGTTTTCTAGAACGATTTGGAAATCTGGATCGTAATGGTGCTTCTGTACTTGAACGCACAGGTGGTTCTGATGTAGAAGTTGAACTATATTGATTTAAACGTTGCCTGTATTCTTTTACACTGAAACGTGGCCGATTTTTGTTATCATATAATGGCCTATTTCTTATTCTATGGGGTTTCGAAGTAGTAGCGGCCTCAGTGGATGTACTTAAAGTTGTAGTAGTTGGAAGAATTGTCGTTGTTTCATAGTTGGGAACTTCTGTCTCTTGACTGTATACTTCTTGAATGGTAATAAATTCTTTGGATGGTTCAAAATAATTTACTTGAGTGGGTACTTCAAAGCTACGTGTGGGGGTCGTGATCGGTTGTGGTTCGGTTACAAAGGCTGTTGGAGGATAACGTAATTTTTTTTTAATTTGTGTAGTGGTTTCTGCAGTTGTAGTTGACTCCATTTGAACGTTTCGTTCGTACTCAAATGAAATATTTTCTTCGCTAGATTTGAATTCATCCATAGGGTAGTTTTCTGTTTGTGATTGTATTTCTAAATTTTCAAATTTGGATTCTATCTTTGCGGCATCATTCTCATACCCTACTGGAAAATTTTCGACTGACGGATGGATAACTTCACTACTGATGTATGTTTCTCCTATAGGTTGCATAACTGAGTAAGAAATAGCTTCCGCTAATTTATGGTTCATCGGCAATTCTTCAATACTTTCTTCGCTATTTGTTAGACGACTTCGATTTCCCTCATATTTAATTCTGTGCCGTTGTTTGCTTGTTATTGTGGTTTGAGTTTTAGGTTCTTCTGTAGTGGTAGATGTTGTTGTTGTCGACCTTACTCTAGACGGTCGCCGTCGACGTTGAGGTCGCTGGTTCTCACTAGGGTAATTTGATTCTGCCGAGTTTTGAATTTTCGCAGAGTCATACAATTCGGTTAGAGTTAATGGTTCTTCAGTAGTAATTCTTGTTCGTTGTGGAGGTCTACGTCTTCGTTGTTGAGGGCGGTGACGTTGTTCATGCCAATCTCGCACAGGTGGAGTAATTGTTGTTGGGTTTACATCCTCAACAGGTTGATGTATTTGTGGAGTTTTAGTTTTTTCTTCTCCAGATCCCGTAATATCATTAGAGAATTCTGTATTTTCAATATGAGGAGGTATCGAATATATTGTTGGTGATTCAGGTTTACCAATTATAGGGTAGTGAGTAGACACTTCTTTAATGTTAAAGAAGTAAGGATATTCAGTTGAAATTTCTGGCAATCTTTGACGATTTTTCAAGTTAAGTTGGTTATAAATCGTAGATACATCACTTTGCGTTGGAGAAGTTGGGATGGAACCATCGGAACGATAAGGTGTTGGTAAAAATACTATGTCAGGTTGTGGTTGAATATTTTGAGGTTGAGGTTGGATTATCGATGACCTTGTTGAATAAAACGAAGGAGGTGCTTCTTGCCACTGTTTTCCTTCCGTTACTTCATACGTAGGAAAGTGTGGTGCCTCGCTACTCTTTTTACTTTCCGGTTTGCGTTGTTCATACAGAGGAATTACTTGTTGATCAACGGGTTTTCTAGATAAGGAATGTAATTGTAACGGTTCATCTATTTCGTAAGAAAATATCTTAATTTCTTCATTTGGTTTACGGTTTGGAAAATATTGAGATTCGTACTCTTCTTGTGGGTTGTAATTATTAGGAATACTATTATGAAACACGTTAAGTTTTTCTTTTGTGATTTGAATTTCTATCGGTTTCTGTTCCGCTACTTTTTGTGAATGTATTTCAAACTGGGCAGGTTCAAACGTAGGCGCCAGCTGCACTAAAACACTCTCAGGCAGTCTTTGGTGAACATCTTTGTGTTTACCAATAATTAAACTGGGGTTATTAATAGTTGATGCCGATTCTGTAGCTGCAGTCGACTGTTCTTTTGTTTTGGATAGTTTTGGTTTATCTTTTGTTTGTTGTTGTTCCTTATATGGAGGTGGGACTAAATTTCTTGTATACTCGTCATTATGATTAAATACGTTATTGCCGTCAATTTGTACAGGGTTTCTGTTTTGAATTAAATATGATTGAACTGGAAGATGTTGAAATACCGGATCATTTAGACCGTGCACTCCAGGGAAAGGTTTTTTAGAGAATCCGGGAGGATGACTATTAAACAGTGCAAAAGATCCTAAAAGATTTAGATTATTGTAATCTTGCCAAAGATATAGCATTAACATACCTATTGCGGCTGATGGTGCAGGAATAATGACTTCATTCCTCATGCTGTGAGCTATGGCACTCCCTGCGTGTGGTCCTCTGACCGGTCTCATCATATATGGTACATGTTTGCTCGGAATAGGAATTCGATGTGGACTACCTTTGTAACCTAAAGGTGTTAGAGGTATGTGAGGTCCATGTCCGTGAGGTAGGTGGTACGGTTTGTAATGCTTAGGGTGTTGATGGGATTTAACAGCTAGAAATAAACCATTGTTACTTGGAGCTAGTAAAGTTGTGTATTATTTTACTTGGATGTTTGTTACCACTTTTAATACTGTTACTGGCCGCGCTCGCTGCCTGCGTTGCACTTATTGTGTAATATGGCTTTGTAGAAGGATTTGAGGATGGTGTGACTACAGGTGGTGTTTGCGCTTTTACTGGTTCACTATTTTCATCAGTTTGACTTGGATTTTTATACAGAGTTATTTCATCTTGTAGCTCGAGTTGTGATTTTCCTATAATTGGCCTCCATCCGTCAGAAGATATTGGTACAGCATCCTATAAATATAATATTTTTACGGTATGTGTAACTAGTAGAATGTTTAAGATACTTACACGCATTGCATTTGCGCGTGATAGTCTCCTAGTTATAATCACGAAGGAAACTTAAAAAAAAGAAAAAAAAATTATAAAATAAAAAACGTAATAGACGTAAATGATGAAGGTGAAAATATTAAAGGTTTATGTTTATAATTAATGAGAAGAGAATTATTATGTAATTTAAAGTGGTAAACCTCAATTACTATTTGATGTATGTGAATCTAGGACAAGAAAGTGATGGGACGTTTTGAAATATTACTGTATCTTTTAATTACACACATGATTTTATAGGTAGTGCATATAATTCATTTTATGTTTTAAAATTATGTAATTAATTTAGTGCCGTTATGAACATGATATCATTTTCCACATAAGTTATATTTGAATATTTATGGTAAACGTGAACACATAATATGTACTAAGGATGTACTTCAAAGAATATGTAAACTTTTCTTACGTGTGAATCAAAAAGTTATAATCTATTTTTAACTGACTAGCAATCATGTTAAACAATCACTATGTTCTACGATTAGAATATAAGCATTATGCAAAAAAAGTATTACGTTGAGTTTTTTCTAGAAGAGTATTGAAAATAACTGCAAATAATATAATAATATAATAAAAATAATTGCTATAAACGTAATCTAATTAGAAATATTTCAAATATAACAGATTTATTTGTATCACTAGGCCAGAAACGATAGTTTTGTGAGTATGAGCTGAATTGCGGACCAGTTGAGGTCTGTAAGTGTGAATACTCGCAAATAGTGGAGTAAAATCGCAGCGCTATATCGCTTAATCTAGGAGATGAACAACCCAAAAGTATAACCATAAGTATTATATATCATTGAAAAGAGCTCAACTAGCACTATTGTATTCCAAAACCTCAAACTTTTCCACCGGGATATAACTGAGAAAACTCGGAAAAAGAGCATTCTAAATTTCATGTTTTCCGAAACATTTCAATCATTTGGACGCAAACTATTGTAGATAGCTCTTCCGTTTCAACTATAGTGGATTATTTGTTTATTGGTGCTCTTAATACAATAGGATTGACTTCAATACGTCTAATAGATTTTTTGTAACCCTTCACTAAACTTGGAATTTTAGAATCTCAACATCACAAACTTCGACATGACGAGAGGTACACGAAATATTCCGTATTATGAATTTAAAAAACTTCAGAAACACTTACAAAGGATCCCAAAAGTTTTTAGGAAAGGTTTGGTCACGATATCTCAACCCATTGTAAAGATACATGTGTTTAAAAATTGACTATGCTCGCGCTTGGAAGTAGATTTCCCGCACGCACATACATCGATCGCACTCACACGGGCGCGAGGCCCTTTTTATCATATGCTCCGCTCAGAATCCAACCATCAGTTTCTGCAATTAATTAGACTATTGTCTTATGTATTGATGAGTGTTCTCATCGCGCTATTCACTGATGATAGTCAATGAGGGAATCTACCAAAGCGGATCTTGCAGCGAAACTTGAAGCCTTCAGTACTGAAATGACCGTGAAAAATGCTTCTAGCATGCTTATGACAGGATGGTGGTGGTACAAATGCTCTCCGAAAAAAATTTCCTCGCATACCATGGTCTAGCTCAAAATTTTATGCAAAAAATTATATCATTGATACGTAAGTTCAAAACCATACGCATCAGCATCGTTTTTGATATTATGAAAAATCTACAGAATATGCAGGAAGGTTCTAAGATACCACAAATTTCTGCGAGAGTGTCAATAAACTTTCCCGCCCCACCTTTATCTCCACTTACTTACTACAGAATTTAGGAGCGCAGCTTATTATAGAAGAAACTTGTAATTTAACAGGTGGTTTTGAGCAACCCCAAATTTGCTGTGAAGTAATGGGGGACGGAAGTTGTGAGTTGCGCGTCTTGAAATGTACCCACGAAGATGTAGATATGCGGCTGATTCTACATATGGTACTACTCATACTCTACGTGGAAAGGTACGTAGCTGCTATAAAAGACAGTGTGTATATGGAACTAGGAGTAGGGAATAAGTGCAGACTTATTCTCATTTCCATTGGAGAAGTGTGCAGGCTACTTCCTTCCATGCATTCAATAACAGGATGCGATTACTACGAGTACATTTTACAAAATTGGTAAAAACAGCATTTGATATCCTAGTCAAGAACAAAAAGGAACCGGGAGAAATGGAAGTTTGTCGAACTTATCTGTTCCCGATGCGATTACAATATGCACGAAATTTGTATTAATGTTGTATAGAAATAAAAACCCTGCAGTGAAATCTTTAAACGAACTCAGGCATATCTGGGCGAACTACCTCCAACAGTTAGTGAGTTCTACATCATATTTTAAGGTAAAATACTATATACAGTAAAGGTGTATTGGAAATCTATTGTAGTTATATTGTATATATTTGTCAAGTCAAAATCCAGAAAATTTTGGATTGGTCGAAAAAGGGAACTCGTGGGAGCCAATAATGTCGTTGCAGAAATGTATTCCTGACGACATAAGCAAATTACTGACAATTTTCTGCAATGATCGTTTTTGGCACCAATGACAAGCGTGTGTGTCTGAAATAAGTACCGCGAGGAGTGTTCCTGCAAGGACTGTTCTAATTCCGCCGTTGATTTGAATGCCGATTTGGACCGTGTAGTAGAATCGGATTGTGAAATATGTGTGTAAGTATCAACAAATGTAAGTAAATAACTTATGTCTTTCGTGTGATCGAGTACGGACTGCCGACAGGCCATATACCGTATAGCGCCGGCCGCGCCGCGGCGGCGCGCGGATTGTAATATAATTTGGACTACCGATAGGCCATGCGCTGCATAGCGCCGGTGGCGCGCGGATTGTAATATAATTTTCATCAACTTGTCATAGGATCGAATATGTATGACAGGTGCCAGCAAGTATTAATGTATAATAATATCTGGTGTCGAACAGTACATCCCCTTTTTACCTTCGAACCTACATGGTATGTAGGTATAGAAGGTTATGCAATCGACTTTTTTTTCACTATCACTTAATCGACTTATTGCCTCATTTTACAACTTGACTTAGATCATAAGAGAGATATCAACGATTTCGATTATAGCTCGTTATTCTATTGTATCGGTTTTCTTTTGTATAATTAGAACATAGATAGACATTGCTTATACATTTACAGCATAACAATATTAAATTAGGTATAATGTGGACATACATTTGTTTATTTTGATTATTTAAAAGTTAAATAAAACTAGTTTAAACCATTGTCCTTAATTTTAGTTGTCTCAGTCCTACTGTGTTTTGGTTAAAATCTATTTAAAAATAAAGGTAATTTATAGAAGGCGTTAAAGTACATTCTATGAGTATGAATATCTTGCAAACTGTTCACCTTAGTAAGAACAGTGTAAAGACTTTTTTCGAACAAATAAGTTTTGGATAATTTCTTAAGTTTATTGTAACAGTATATTACATAATAAGGGCGGTATTAGCCTATTGCGCTCTAGTGCGTAATAGACATTGGTTGTGTACCTAGTAAGTGTTTTTTATTAGCTTTGAACGTATTATACACGTACCTAATTTTGTAATGAACGATCCTATAAAAAATAAATGACTGTACAGGAATTTATGGTTCATTTCAATTTTCACATTAACAGTCAAACTAAAAAATTAGAGCTAGTGACGCCACTTGTTTTGTTAGTTACCTCGGAATTAAACAAATGAACCCCACTTTATTTATATTTAATGATGATATAAGGTACTAAGTGGTATCTGTGAGATAAAAGAGGTATTTTTGTATTTCAAACTATTGAAATTTATTGAAAATTTTTCGAAGTTTATGTACGGATTATGATTGTAACATTGAAGTAAATGACGTATGTGGGTTTTGATTTCTTTAACGAAGCATCCTAATTATAAATAGTACTTTCAAATTTGCCACTTTCAATAAATTCTATACCAAATTGTAGTGGCAGTTGAGTCTGTATTAACCACAACCATTGTAATGTTGGCAGAAGTAATACCGTAAGTAAAAATAACCTAAATGTAATGAATATCTTGTTACATTACAATTAAAAAATGTTAAATATACCTTCTTTAATAAATACTGTGAATGTAGTTCCTAGCTCATTTAGAAAACAGAAAACAGAAAGTTGCAGAACAATTTACAGAAGGATTCCAAATTACATGCCAACCTTCAAGGAGGTGTTAGTATGGCTCATATGTAATCGATTGAGCCATATTTACCTGTAACCAAAAATCAACGGTTTTCGAGATATGTAAATGTGTGAGGAACATGACGGTTGTCCAGCACATTATTGTCTAAATGTTCGTGCGTTGTTGAATTAATGGTTTCCAAACCGGTGGATAAATAGGTAAGGACCAATTGTGTGGCCCGGATTTAACGCCTTTAGATTTTCACATATGGGGAAGACTGAAGGAATTGGTTTATGTGACAGAAATTCATACTAGTGAGCAATTAATAGAAAGGATACAAGAAGGAGCGAGAAGAATGAAGAATGACTTTGAAAGAAAAATCACCTGTCAAGAAATAAGAAAGAGGGATTGAGCTGGTATAAGGGACGGTGGTGGTCATTTTGAAAGCAAAATGTAAAATTATTGAATAAAATTCTCAGTTCTATTAAATTCAGGCTTCAATGATTTATTATTCTCGATTTCAAATATTTGAGAGGTTGAAAAATTTTTTCTGGTGGACGTATCGAACGAATTCTGACAAAAATGGTTTTATCGGAAAATTAAAATTTGAAATCGATTTTGGTTTCTTTCACATTCTGATTTTGAATCTCTGTAATTTTCTTCTTATAAGAATACTCCTCGTACTTTTGCATTTTTTAAGTGAAATACATATTCTACTATTGCAAACTTGACTAAAATTACTACTTAAAAGGACCAATTCCAACCGAATCGGCTTAAACTGAACGAAAATAGGGAATTAATACAAAATCCCAAAATCTCAAATATCTCGAAACCCGTTGATTTTTGGATAAAGGTAAGTATGGCTCAATTGATCACCAATGAGCCATACTAATACATCCTTGAAGTTTGGCATCTAATTTGGAATCACCCTGTATAATGAATAACAAATGATTAGTGCATCAAAGTATGTTGAATTTGCTTATTTTCATCTTTTCAAAATAACTAAAGCCATAAAATAAATGAACTTGTTGTAACATATCTGGAACGAAAATCACCCAATCCAATGGGATAACATACAGATAGTGGCATAGAACGAGAATACAACTCGCCGAAAACTCGCCGAAAACTCAAAGAAGCCACTGAAAACGCACCGGCATAAAATCTGATGTCAAGCTGGTGTATAAATGAAACCCATGTGGATCCCAATAATACGCGAACAGTTTTGGGCGCAATACACCGGCGCAATAGGTTACTAAAAAATCTATATTGGATTACTCAGTGATTTAGTGGTTAAGGTGTCAGACTAGTAAGTGAAAGATACCAAGTTCGAATTGGAGAGTAGTCAAGTGCTTGAGAAAAAATCAGATTAAATGAATTCGGTTCAAGTGCGAAATCAGTCCTTCTCAAGACTACGTCTGATGACGGAAATAAGGTCCGCTTCTGGAATGTCGTCCAACAAAAGCAAACACTGTGAAAATATGCCGATCAACTCAACTAATATGGCCAAAGTTATTATCTAATAACATTTTTGATTAGCTAAATAAAATGCATTATCAAATATAATGGTTCACGTAAAACTTACATAGTTTTAAAACAAGTCATATTCAATATTTCATAAGTTTCCGTTTTCTATTTTAAAACGTAATTGACAAACTGTACAAGCAGTTGTTAGTTCACTAACATTATTAATCTACTAGACGTAGAAGTGTATCAAGTAATCGCAGACACCATAGATAACTGGTATTACTGTTGTTATTTCAATATCTTCTTCACTTTTCTGAAATGAAAATTACATTTTAGTGCAGAGCGACGGTGTCACGTGGTGTTTAAAGGTTACTTAAATAACAACATATATGTACTACATACATCAAACCCACATTACAAAAGTATATCCATTTTACAAAAATCACGTAACAGTTCTAATTTTCATTACGTGACCGTACTACGTAATGCAAAGTTTACACATACCAGGTATTTGATTAAAAGAGGTAACCCGCTGTATTTCAGAAACTATGTATCGTACAACTTAGGGAAAAAAATGTTTATAGCAAAGTCGCAAACTGCTGGAAATTATTCTCAAGTTTCATACTCCACCAATCGAGGGCGTAATAATAACACAAAAACATAATTTTTCTATAATAAATACACAGTAATAGTACCTACCACAAAATTTAAATATTTGTAATCTTCAGATCATTTTACGTAAGTTTGCTGTATTACTTTTTCCTCTATCTTGTAAAAGAACTGGTAGGTGTGAGTGGGAAAGCTGACTCAATAAAACACCTATAACATTTGTACCGCTTTATGGATTTTGACAAACTATCATTTGAAAGGGAATTCAATTCCTAGTGAAATATTACATCATCGTTTTATTCCGGTTTTTTAACGATCGCTAGGTGGCGTTGTTTAAACAATTGTTATTTTTTCAACTTTTTTTGGGAATTTTCAAATGCGATGCTATATATTTTAATCATTTACTTGAAAGAGCATGGAATTGAAAAAAAAATGGTAGAAACCGCATCTCAATATCTGTTTTCTAAGCGAAGATACGAGAAAAAATAGGTATACTAGGGGATCGGGTTTTATACTTAAGTAAATTGAAAATTTTATATAATATAGCAGGCGTCCAAATGTCATAAATTCTTAAATGTAAAGTAATCTAATTTGTTGGTAATTATCTTAGACAAGGTAAGAGAGAGGACGCGTAACACGCTATACGGACAATCGCAGTAAAGTGTGATAATTTGAGCCGACGCCATTTTCTGGTGCCAAACAACGGTGGTGTCACCAAGTTTATTTTATGTGCGTGTGCGTTAAAATTGAACGGAAGCCGTGCTATTATTATCACATAAGGATGGTGGTTTTTTCTGCTTATGATTGCAAAAGTCGTAGTGACAGAAATGACTCCGGAATCTCATTTCACAGGTAAAGAGTGGAGTTAGTAATATAGTATGATTGATAATTACCGTTATATTTCCGTTCTAATATCGTCAATCGGTCTAATTTCGCAAATATGAGCTGGAAGAAGACCTAAACAATATTGCTGATGGTTTGAACAGCATCTTCTGATCCTGTTACAGAAATAATTTGCTTTAAAGGCTACCATTGAACCATTGGCGTCCAGTGGCGTCTGTAGTATTTTTTACCAAGTTTACTATATTAATTTTAAAATTCAATACGACTTATTTAATATTATTATAATTTATGATTTATATTTTATTATAGATTTCATATGAATAAGCCACAAAGAAAGGAACTTTGGGTTCATCAAATGAAAATTGTAGATTGGACACCTCCAACAAATAATAGGCTTTTTGTTCAAAACATTTCGAAAACGATTTATTTTATCCTGCGTATAAACGAAAGTGATTTGACGAAAAATAATGTTATTATTACATTAAAAAGTAAGATTATGTTTAATTGCATTTAAACTCAATGTCTTGATTCTTTAAAAAAGTATATTTTATTTGTAATTCTGAGCTCTTAGATGATTATATAGTTTGGAAGTAAATTTGGTGCTTTTATTTTACCACCACTCTAAATAAATTTTAAATGTAAGGGTGACTTGGTTGCATTGTTTCATTTTTACAAATCAGCAACATTATTTTATGTCATAATTTTGCTTTCTTCCTTGCCCCAGCCACGTGTGTTCTGAACTTCAAGTAACTTTGAATTAGAAAGTTCATAAAATGGTGTATGTCTTAAGGATGGAACGAAATCCTGTGCCACGCACTGGGAACTTGTTAACTAAGAATCTTATATCTAGCTTACTTTAGTGAAAGTACCTTTTCTAAAATATGCTTGTAGTCTTAAACATAAAATTAATGTAGAGTGAATTTATGAAACTGTAACAGTTAGTAATCTAAAAATACGTCATGTCTTACACAAATAGTGAACCTTATGACATGTTAACAGTGTATTTTGAATGTTTTGAAAATGCTCCGATTGCAGCAATGGAATATGCATTAAGATATCCCCAGCGGCAACAGTTTTGCAGAACAGCATTTAAAAATTTGGCTAAACGTTTAAAACAAACCGGATCTGTTCAACCTAAGAGAAATTCTACAGACGGCGAAGAAACAATACAAAAATAGATTAAATAAATGTTTTAGCATACATTGCTGCAGATCCACATGTGAGTGTAAGAAAACTAGCTTGCGAGTTAGGAATTACTAGGTATTGTGTTCACCCTATTCTAAAAAGAATTTTCATCCGTATCATCAATGATTAAAAGTTGTAGATTACGATAGAAGACTGGATCACGGTAATTGGCTTAAAGGTATGCTGAATGAAAATCCAAATTGTTTATCAAATATAATGTGGTTCGATCAAGCTACATTTTCCAGTAATGGATCTGTAAATAGATATAATTTGCACTATTGGTCTAATCATAATCCACACTGGATGCAACAAGATTTTAACCAGGGTCGCTGGTTAGTTAACGTATGGTGTGGGATTTTATATGGTAAAATTATAGGCCCTTTTGTTTTTGATGAACATTTAAATGGCGAGCGTTACTTAAGATTCTTAAGAGATGAATTGCCGATATTATTAGATGTACCTTTAGCAGTACGACAAATTATGTGGATACAACAAGATGGCTGCCCAGCCCACTTTAGAAATGAAGTGATGCATTTTTTCTTTCTTACTAAACAAGAAAGTATTGCGGTCGAAAAAAATAAGTTGCGAAAACATTAAATAAATATGATTTAAAATGCTTAAGCTAAATTATCGATATTTTTATAGAATCGGGCGGCTTTGGAATTTTTTTTACGTTAACATGTATTTATTTCTAGGAATCTCTATCTGACATGAAGTTTTAAACGTTATTCTGACATAGATTATTGTTTTTGTTTTTACATTGTTGTCTGTTTTCGTTATGAACGTATAAAAAGAGGTTACATAGTTATCCTAAAAAAATTGAAATTAAAATTATTTCAAAATTATTATTAATTTTATTAAATACATAAATAAAAAGTTTACCTCGAGTAGGATTTGAACCTACGACTGTACTTTTAGAGTACATAACCAACTGCGTCAAGGTTCAAGCCCCAATCGATGTAAATTTTGTCTTTATGTATGTAGAACTGATGTAAATTCTAAATATAATTAGATTACAATCAAATTACTTATGTTAATGGATTGTGAGCCTGCAATATCGCAAGGATTCACACATACCAAAGCAACTTGACTAACATTAACCTTGAGGGCGCAGTTGGTTAGCGCGGTACTCTAGCAAAGTTCATGTCGTAGGTTCAAATCCTACTCGAGGTAAACTTTTTATTTATGTATTTAACAAAGTTAATAATAATTTTTAATTACATATTTACCTTTGAACTTATTCGTTCATAACAAAAACTTATAATAATTAATATTAGTCAAGTTGCTTTGGTATGTATGAATCCTTGCGATATTGCAGGTTCACATTCCATTAATATAAGTAATTTGATTGTAATCTCATTATATTTAGAATTTACATCAGTTCTACATACATAAAAACAAAATTTACATCGATTGGGGTTTGAACCTTGAGGGCGCAGTTGGTTAGCGCGGTACTCTAGCAAAGTACAGGTCGTAGGTTCAAATCCTACTCGAGGTAAACTTTTTATTTATGTATTTAATAAAATTAATAATAATTTTTAATTACATATTTACCTTTGAACTTATTCGTTCATAACAAAAACTTATAATAATTTAAGCTGCATAAAGATCATTAATATATAGGGCAATGTCATTACCATTAAACCAAACAAATATCAGTAAAAAAATATAAATTATAAAACAAATTGCACAGTCAAATGGTTACATTTGAAGCATAATCGACACTTTAGTTAAAAATCAAGAGTATAAATTATCTATCAAAAACATTTACCCAGTTAACATAGAACCGACAGAAAATAAATACATATCAATTTCATATTTTGGAGAAATGGCAGAAAAAGGTAACTCAGGTATTACAAAAGAACACGAAGTACACAATGGCTTTCAAAAGTAATACCAATGTTCTTAAATGTTTATTCAAAGCTAAAAATTCAACTAAGGAACTGCACATTCTGTAATTCTGTTTATATTGTGATATTACATACAAAGAACTCATTAGATATTACAAATATAAACACACGACAAATTAAATTATGCCAAACATTTAATAGTAAATAATCACCTTACAACTTCACAAAACACCAATACATTTTTACAATTTTGTAATAAAAAAGACAAATTAGATGTTTTGGAAGCATTCGAAATTTCAAAACATAAACAGAAAGTACTTTTAATGAACGTACAGGTTGATCTTATAGCCTCACCTTTAATAGATAGTTTAAATACAGAATTATAATTTGCATCAAGTTTGCTGTTTTATCTTAATGATTTGTTACTTGTTTGTTATTTTCTCTTGATGACACGCGTTGTACTGAAACGCACAGAGAAATAAATAATCATATACAAGAAATTGTGGAATTATCTCATTTCTTTTAATTTAAGTTAGCATTTAGATGTCTATTAACCTCCAGACATAAGTTTTAAACGTCTGTTTGACAAGATTATTGTTTTCGTTTACAATGTCGACTATTAAACTATTAATTTCCATTTTGTCGGTTAAGGTCGTGTGGTGTTCCACCCAGATATTTAAATCAACAATCTCAGTATAGGTGGATAAAATTTTCCGTGGCCCCAAATGTCTCATTTTTTATCTGTGGGGCCGAATTAAAGACCTGCAAGTAGAAAGATCTTCTTCAACGAATACAAATCGCAATTGACAGTATTCCCAGGGCTGAAATAGAAGTTGTTCTTTTCTACCACGCAGACATTAAATATCTGCATCGAAAAAGGAAAACATTTCGGTATCTTTAGTGCCTATTGTTTCTTTACTAGGTCAATGTAGTTTATTTTGCTGTTTTGAGACGTAATTAATTGCTGTTTATTGTTAATATATTTATCTGTAAATAGATTCCAATACCTACAATACTACAAGTAAAAACGAATTTAAAATAAAGTTTTCGTTAATTTTGCATACATCTTTTTATTGATATAACTTTGTTACAGAACTAAAACAAATAGATATTGAAATATTATTTTATGCTAACAGAGTCTGGTAATATAACGTTTATAAATCTATTAGATATTTTGATATGGGGTGCACGCCTCGCTTTTTCTTCCAATTACCAACAAATGAATTAAATTACTTTACATTTAAGAAATTATGACATCTGGACGTACTACATTATGTAAAATTTTCAATTTACTAAGTATAAAACTCATCCCTAGTATATCTATTTTTCTCGTATCTTCGCTTAAGAATAGATATTGAGATGCGGTTTTTTCAATTCCATGATCTTTCAAGTAAATGATTAAAATATATAGCATCCCATTCGAAATTTCAAAAAGTTGAAAAAGTAGCAATTGTTTAAACAACGCCACCTAGCGATCGTTAAAAACCGCAATAAAACGATGATATAATATTTTATTAGGCATTGAATTCTCTTTCAAATGATACTAAGTTTGTCAAAATCCCTAATGCGTCGTTAGATTTTGTTCAAGTTTTTATGGGTTATACTAGAGCCAGTTTGGGATTTTTTACATAAAAAACAATATGACCGACTTCCGGTTTCACCGGAAATGACACAAAAGCTGAAAATTTAAATGGAACAACCTGTATATTTTTACATGTTTGGATTCTACGGCTTCAAATACATACAGTTCATCTGCCAAATGTCAACTCAAACGCCATTTTACTTTGACAGAGTCGGCTTCAGGAGCATGTTGTGTTAATAAAAATTAGAAAATTAAAAATTACTGCTTTATTTAGGAACTAAGGAAATTACTATGCATATCGTTTTACTAGTACTTGAAAGAGCTATTTAATATACAGGGTGGCCCATGTATGTTTCTATTGGGAACAGTGAGTTTTAGTTAAAAACCGTAATTTTAAATTTGATCGTTAACAAACTTCACGACAATTAATTATTAGGAAAAATAATATTGTGAGGGTAATTAATTCTACGTCGATTATATATAATTTAGACGATGTCATAATGATCTAAAATTTAAAAAATAAAAAAAAATTTTAATGACGCCATTTGACATGAATTGTATGTATTTTAAGCCCTAAATCCAAATATGTAAAAATATACAGGGTGTTCCATTTAAATTTTCAGCTTTTCATTTTCCGGTAAAACCGAAGTCGGTCATATTGTTTTTATATAAAAACCAAACTGGCACTAATATACACTATTTTTATTTTTTAGTTTTTCCTTTTAATATGTGATTAGATATAATTGTGAGTATTTATTGTTCCTATAATTTTCTGTACGACAAACTGTTCACAAGATATTAGCAAAATCATCACTTTAAAAACCTACATATCTCCGGAACTACTTGACATATTCAAAAAGTGCAAATACCATTAGATAGGAAATAAAATTTCTCACAAAAGTGTTTTTGAACTTTTTCGAAAATTTTGTCATAATATTTCAAAAACTCGATTTTGGAACCCGTCAAACGACTTTTTGAGATTGGTATTAGATAGAAAATCAAATTTCTGATCGAAAAGCATCCTTGTAATTTTTTGTAAAGTTAATCGTTTTCGAGTTGTTTACATAAAACTATTTTTGATGTAAGTATTGATACAATTTTTAAAGGTAATTCATTTAGAAAAGTAAAGGTTTTATACGAAATTAAGTGTCTTAAAATCCATTTAATTAATTAAAATATCTGATTAGCGTAAAGTTTATTCATGAATTTTTCGAACTCTGGCTATGATATTTTGTTCAAGATGTATTTTAAATAACTACTAACTTAATTTAAATGCCTATCTGACATAAATCATTACTGTTATTTTGATTGCATTGCCTATTTTCATTAACCAGTATTGTACATAAAAAAAATATGCTGAAAATTATCATTTTAAAGCAGAAACGTAATAAGATCTATAAGAACTTTATTATGGTTTTGTTGTCTTTGCTTATTATCTTTTGTAACACAAAATTTACACATGTATATTTTGAATAAGTATTCAATTGAGTAGTTGTATTTAATGTAAGAAGAATTAGAATAAGTTTGAAAATAACCGTACCTTGATTGTGCTTAAGCATAAAGATAAGTGGTAGATATCCGATTCTTCTTTCTTTTCCTAGTTTTGTATTTATCCTTTACAGCTTGTAATTCTATTACGTTGGCGCTTTTAACTCAGTAATTTTAGGAATTCTGATCAGACATATATACAGGGTTGTCAATTCAACTAAGGACATGTTGAAGTGTATTTATAAATTGAACTGCACATTCTGTAATTCTGGTTATATTGAAAAGCACTTAGGAACTGTGATATTATGTACAAGAACTCATTAGATGTTACAAATATAAACACACGACAAATTAAATTATGCCAAACATTTAATAGTAAATAATCACTTACAACTTCACAAAACAACAATACATTTTTACAATTTTGTAATAAAAAAGGCAAATTAGATGTTTTGGAAGCATTGAAATTTCAAAACGCAAACAGAAAGTACTTTTAACGAACGTACATTGATCTTTTAGGCTCACCTTAAATTTACATCAAGTTTGCTGTTTTATCTTAATGATTTGTTACTTGTTTGTTATTTTCTCTTGATGACACGCGTTGTACTGAAACGCACAGAGAAATAAATAATCATATACAAGAAATTGTGGAATTATCTCATATTTAAAACATTAGTGTTATTAAACAAGGAGTTCCATGAAGTAAGGTTAAAGAATATAAATTTAATACAGTTTTTTTTTTGTTTTTACGAAAAAGTAGTTATTTATTTAGCGTAATTTAGTGGCAGGTTTTAATCGAAACTATACCTATCTAAACGAAAGTAGACCAATTTTTCATATTTTATCTGTAATTTTTTTAATAAAACCATGGTGATACTGTCACCGGGTGTGAAAATTCTAAGTAAATTACTTCATATAATTTTTATCTTCTCGTTTTTCGAAATTTTGGTTTTAAAAGTCAAAAGATTTAGAATGTTTTGTTTCTAAGTATTAATGCATTGAGTATTGAAATTGGTTAAAAGTGTTTTTAATGGTTCAAATATTTAGAGTACGGTATTTAAAATTCAGAGAATAAATTTTCATGTCAATTATATTAAACGTATTTTGAGAAATATAAGATATGGATATAAAATTGTTTTGTAGTTGCTGTTTGAGGATGTTAGAGTTTTTTATTACAAGTTAAAATTTGGAATTTCAATTTGGTAAAGACGTATAGGTTTTTTTTGTTCGTTGTCACTAATAATGTTAATTCAAGGTTTAATTACGTTTCGTTCACAGGTGATACTTGCGTTACAAATCAGAGTAATGTTAGAATAGTTTTTGTGTAAATAAATGTTATTTTAAATTTTGGTGAATTTTGTTAAATGAATTTGAAAGTTTACCATGTAAAATTATATTAGGTATAAAATTATTACGTCATATGGTACATCTTTTGCGAATTTAAATTGTAGTCGACAATCTGCCGCCTTTCCTTTCGCCAAATATTTTTAGACTAGACAAAGAGACTGGTTTCTAAAGACGAGATTTTAAAGCTCATTTTCATAGGATGGACCTCTATAAACAGATCGTGAAGGTAACTACATATATTTATGAATTTATATGTGTTGGTGATTTTAATAAAATGTTTGTTTGTACTTATTTAGACGAATGAATATTCCTTTTGTTTGAGATTATTTAAAAAACGTTTAGATGTCAATTCAGTATATAAAGCGTATTCATTCGTACGTCATATGGTGTTTATCTGTATTTTATTTTGATTTCGCTAGCAGAAATTATATATTACCGATTGTCAAATTTATGTGTCCAACGAAATTATTATTATTGTTTGATTTATTTTTGGTGTTACTTATTTAAAAATCTAAGGTAGGTAAATTTGGGTTATCTAAGCATGCAAGTCTCAATTTACATCAGTTTTATTAGAAATTTTACGATACAAAATTTAGTTGAATGTGTTTCGGACAAAATACCAATTGTTTATTTTAGTTTTTATTAAACTTCAATATATGTATAATGTTTATCAAGTGAGTGTTACTTTTTTGAGTGTACTCAGTTGTAACCTTAATATTTTCGCACAACGTTCGTATTAGCTCGTTTATTCAAAATTTAACAGTTTAGATGTTTTGGACTGCATCCAGTTATGGAGTGATTTACTGGTATTACCGAAATTGTAGGTTTACATAACGTTACGATGACGATTTTTTTTTGTTGCTTTATTATTTAATTCAAGCCTTAACGTAATAATTTGAGAGATAATTAGACATTCGGATCTGGTTGATAAAATTGCAATTGAACATAAGTTCTAATAGACATACCGTAACGTAATTATAAGGTAAATATGTCGTTGGCCGAACAGTTGACTTATTTGCATGCCAGTGATTGTTTTGGGAGTAGCCGCAAATTTTTTTTTGAAGGATTTTTATAGCAGTCAACATATTTTTATAGCAGTCAACATACCGATTGTGGACGCCGTAGTGCCTGAGTTTGCCAAACAGATAAGCTAATTTGTTTTATTTGCCATGGCAGCTGTGTATTTTTAGGAATTAGATCCCGATATCTATGTTTAGTAAATTTCAGGACTTTATACATTTTCGGTCACGTTTAGTTTTGTTAGGACGTATTTGTCGTTTTAAATAGAATAATTAATTACCGTATTGTTCAGTTTTTTTTTTGATATTTGGGAGAATAATTTGGACCTTGAAGTTTATAGAAATGTTTAATAATTTTTTAGTTTTATTTTCGCAATTTTCCTATATGAAGCTTAATATGTTATTGAGGTTTGGGTGAACTTTACGTAAATATATTTGGAGTAGAATTTTAGTAGAGATGAGGGTTTAATTTTAAGTTAACATTATGGTTTCCTGTTAGGCCATTATTAGATCTAGTTTATGACGCTTTCCCGCTATAAATGTAGCTAACAGGAGCCGCCTTTTTGACATATTCTCCTGATTTTGACGTTTTTGGAGTTGTGCGAGTGCCTTTTCGCAACGTTAAGTAACAACCCCGCCCACACCACTGGTCTATGCCGTGCGCGCACATTGCCTTTATGGGCTGTTGCTCTAATGAGTATTTGGCCTGTAACAATACTTATTGATAAGATCGAACTCGAGTAAATAATTTAAGAGTTGTTTATTTATTGCGCCTTCACATACTTTAGTGAAGCTAGATAGTAGAGTAATGGACGATAGACATAAATGTCGATTGCAGTGTTTCTTTTATAAGCTACTGCCGATTTTAGTTTGTCGGGAAAAATACCAGTTTGTAAAATTAAGTTAATAACAAAAAACAGGAGTTCAGCTACAAAGATATTGGACTATTTAAGGAGTTTGGTGCTAATTTCGTCATCACCATAAGAATTGATGATTTTATCGAACTGAAGATAGAAACAACTTCATTAGGTACTGTATTTATTAATCCTGTTTTTATCTAGCTTAAAGGTCCTGTATTATAATATTGTTCATATTCAAAAATTTAGAAAAATAGTGGCTAAATAACAAAGCTGCTTCTGGTTTTGATAATATTATCAATAATTTTAATGTCATTGATTTTGTTTCTTTAATCTTTCACGATGTCTTGGTTTTATTAGTATTGTCAATTGCACACAGATATACAATTTATTTAATGAATTAATTTAATTGTTTGCCTAAAACTGCTTTATTCCTACGATGTCTGTGAAATAATAATTAGTTTAATTTAAAATAATGAGTGGTTTATTAAATTCTAAAGACTGCATACTAAAAATTAATATATTTAAATTACGTATCTACGTAATCATTCTATGATTTATGGCCGTTGAATCTTATGTCCTAAGAGCGCAATACTATTCCAATATGAATTTTTAAACATTTAAAATTATTATTTTAATATTTATGCAGATGAGTTGTGTAATGTTAGTTTATAGTTTGTATTCAAATGTGTAAACTTATCTCAGACTATGTATGAGAAATTATGTGTATTCACTATTGAAATATAAAAGAACAGATTATATATATAGTATTTCAATAATTTAACACGTATCTCAAAAAATAAACATTCCCTGTTTAAACGCTTTCATTTTTAAGAAAAGCTAATAGAATGTATCAAACTTTTATTTTGAATTTACATACAAATATATTTTTATGATTGAACTTGTCACTTATTAACAATCGAGTTTAATGAGAAGTGTGTCACTTTCCAACCATAATATATCATTAATTTAATATAACTTGATTGTTCACAATTAAGCTTTAAAACGAATTATAAATTGTAAACTTAGATATTCGTACGCTAAATATCAATGGCATACCTATAAACAAATAGTCACATTGTATTTGACACACATAAACACATTGTGGTGTCTAACAATTACAGACTAATACCAAGTAAACCATTTTCACAAATTGTTTTTGTCGTACAAGTTTCTCTACAATACTGTGCAATTAAATAACCAACATCCTAGAATTATTCTAATTACTATAAAATTAAGATTAATTTTGTTTATATAATCTTATTTTATCTCGTGTATTTATATTAAGAAGGAAGAGAAAGCAATTTCATAAATGAACTAATTGTAATAACACTAACATGAATTTGTATTTTTATTTTATTTTTGGAATAATTACGATTATTGCAGAAAGATTAAGCCGGAAATCAATTAATTTGCAATACCATTCATGTAATTACTACAAGTAACAATAGAATTTAAGATTGCTTTGTGAACATAGGGTATAAATAGGAGAACATATGATTATTAAATATTCAGTTATAACCCGTCTTGACTTTGTTGTAACTATATTGTGAAGCTTTATTTTAATAAGAAAAATTGTCCCGTCGCTTAAGGCTAAAGGATAGTTCGTTACAGCAAGGGAAAATTATTCTTGGTATATTGAATAGTGGACTTTCAATAAGCGAAGTGTCCCGTCGATGTAACCTATCGGTAAGCAATTTTGTTACATATGTATACTACATAATTTGATCACATTATTTTTACTTGCATTTTTTTGTACGTTTTTTAACTGGATTTGTATAAGACTAGTTTTATTTGTAACTTTAGAGAAGACAAGTAAGAAGATGCCGATATCGATATGAAGAAGGCGGCTAAAGATCACTGTTGACTCACCGCCCTAGAAGGGCACGTGTGACCACCGTATCACAGGATCAATAAATAGTAAACTTAATAAATCATGCACCCTTCACTAACCGCGTTCAAGTTAAGGAGAGATTGCAAATCCATTGCAGTGAAAAGACAATATCGAGACGTTTACATGAAAATGGAATTCATTCAAGAAAACCGGCTGGGAAGATTATAGTATTTCCATAGAATGCTGCAGTGCGTCTGGATTTCTGTCATAATAATTTGGACAGAGATTGGTCGACGGTGATTTTCTCTGATGAAAAGACGTTCTCATCATCCCAAGATGCTTCAGTCACTTTATAACGCCCCGATATCAAAAGATATAATCATATAACCACAGGTGTATGGAGATGGATGAACAGCGCTGGACCTGGAGATTGGTGCAAGTATCTCCGTCAGCGTTATGGATTGGTTCGCAGATAATGCTGGCAACATAGTATTGCTGCGTTGGCCCAGTAAATTTCCAGATTTAAATCCAATAGAGAACCTTTGGGCCGATATGGTAAGGAATTGGAAAGATCATAACTACAATGGCATTCCCGAAAGGACTGTTGATGCTTTAACGTTACATGTCCGTAAGATTTGGGAAAGTATTCGTTTTGGAAATCTTTGACAAATTTTAACGGGCAGCATGCGTCGAACAATGCAGGCTTATAACGAAAACGAGGGATTTTATATTAATTATTAAACTATAATTAGATAGTATTATTTTGTTGTATGCGTTTGGTGTTTACTTTTAGTTAAATCGTTAACTCTGTTGTAGTGCTAATAATAATAAATAATAAATATAAAAGGTAGAAAGAAATATATTTTTTAAGTTTAATTTCCATTTTTATCGTTGGAAAAAGAAACAGTTTTTCATTTTTGATTGAAAAACTGCCACTTTCGATTTTTAGAGGTACTTGTGACTATCAACGATCTATAGAGTTAAAAGGTTTTTTATATTTAAATCACAATTAATGAGAAACTATATTCCAAATAATGCGTTTTTATTCTATCAATTAGAATGCTTTTTTAATTTCAAGTACATCCTTGGTAATACGATTTCATAAATATTCCTCTTTTGCTAGTAGTGTTTTGAATTAAAATGGAAAAAACAGGCACCGTGTTATCAGAGAAATAATGAAATCAAAAGCAATTTGGAATTGAATTGTTACTTCTAATGTCTAATTATATCGTAGGTTAATTGGTTTTTTATTTTTGTGTAACGATTTCATTGAAGTTAATTCATATTAAAAATATATTACTCCTATTATCAATTCCTGTATGTGAAGAAAAACGACTGATTGTTTTAAATTCCTTAAAGTAAACCATAATGACATTTAAATGTATTCTCTAATTCCATTATAATGCAATAAAAATAAGATCATTTGTTTGATTTTATAAATACACATATATTCAAATTTATTAAAAATATAATTCTTTTTTTTATATAACAGATTTTCAAGTCAGTTTCGAACCAGGCATCACGTATTTTCATAAGAATTCTTTCATTAGCAAACTGGTTGTGTAATATAATGGAAAATTGACCTGACTATTACAATACGTTCTTGGTTATTGCTAACATTTAAAGGGTGCTCAAAATTTCTACGTTAGATCGTCTCGGGGGTGGGCTTTTTGATTGACGTCGGGTGTACGTGGAAATAGCCTCTCTGATTAACCGGAATATTTCAGGCTACAGAGGCACCGCAACCGCGCGAGGTTCGCCGCGTTGATTGCTCTATAAAATATTACCGAATCTTCTAGAATTAGTCTGTTTCATATATAATACGCTGCCGAGGCGCAGCATTGACACGATCTGCTTAACATTCGGGAGGTTATGCGTTCGATTCCCTTACAGTCTATACCGCATTCACACTTCCGAGGCAGTATCGGCTCTGATGCAAAACGATGTAGCCATATTTCATCACAAAAGTGTTTGTAAATGAGTTTACACCTATTAATCATAAATAAATCCTACTTTTGTATTCCTGAGCGCTTAACAAGTATTAATCACTTACTAATGCGTTTTTCTTTACTAACCACATTTTTGTCAGCGGTATTCCAACAAATTAAAATAATATTTGTAATTACACACATATTTATTTACACTAAGGACTTAACACAAATTTTGTTTTACACATAGATGGCATTTCATTAAGGCTGTAGCGTATTTTACATTCTTAAACAAATATTTTCTGTTATTCATTGTGGTCACTGCTATCATCATCACTAACAGTATCAGTATCGCTATCATTGCTAACATTTATAATATCGTCCAATATATTGTCCACATTTCTGTCGTTATTACGTGTTTTATGTAATTTTTACATCTTTCTGGTGTAACCCTTAAATATGCTTCTGTAATTAAATTTCTTATGTCGTCTTGTTTAAATGTTTCGTTGTGCCCGACTACATATCTTTTTACTTTACTCCACACCATTTCTATCGGGTTGAGTTTACATTGGTAGGGTGGAAGTTGCAAAATTTTAACATTATGCCGTATGCGCCATTTCTCGTTGCAAATTAGGCGTACAAAGTAACGATCAACAACAAAAATGAACAACAATAAAAACACGTAACAATAACTAATAACAAAAATCACAATAATCAACAATAAAGGTAACAATGACGAATGCGATAGAAATAATCCGCGATGCAACTCTCAAGAACAGACTAACAAAATAAATATAGGGAAATTGCTTAAAAATGCATGCAAATTAATTAGGTCGTAAACTTGCAATTAATATTCCCAACCTACAATACAAATATGAAAATGTAAACTTTACATTAACACTCATAATAAAATACTTATCTTTTGGGATTTTTTAATCGTACTTTAAATTATACAATCTAAACGTTTCGATAACACTTACAGTTATCTTCGTCAGTAGTAATGTTTGTTAAAAATTGTTAAAGATGTAGTAAACAATTTTGTCAAATTTGAAAAATTCAAACATAAACATAAGCCTGCTATTAATATACCATTTCTTGACATATTAATATCTAAAAATAATAATTCACTATCTTTTAAGGTTTACAGAAAGCCGACACACACTGATAGATACCTTCATAAATTATCCAACCACTATCCACGTCAAAAATTAGTGTAATTAAATCTTTAGTAGATCGAGCAAAACGAATTTGTGACCCTGAATTTTGAATGATGAATATAAATATTTAAGAAAATCCTTACAAGATAATGGATATTCACTTACAGATATTAATAATGTTATTACACCTTCTAGGCGTAACCTTAAAGAAAAACCAGTTCTTAATGTTGGTACTGCTTTTCTTCCTTTTATAGCTAATGTTACAAATAGAATTGAAAAATCCTAATCAAATATGGCATTAGGACTATTTTTAAACCTACAAGAAAAATTAAAGAACATTTAAGATCACCTAAAGATGTGTCAAACCCTTTATCATCTTCCGGAGTGTATAAGTTATCTTGTTCATGTGGAAAAGTATACATCGGGACCACAAAACGTAGCTTTGATACAAGACGCAAAGAACATATGAGATTTTGTAGATTGGGTCAACCAGAGAGGTCTGCTGTGGCTGACCATGCCCTGAATAATCTAAATCATGACATTCAATTTGACAATATGAAAATATTGTCAAGACAAACCATTATTATGTTCGTTTGCAACGTGAAGCTATTGAAATATATAAACACCCGAATAATTTTAATAGACAAGAAGAAAATCTCCGTTTAAATAGGTTTTGGCATCTTATAATTAAAAAGAGCATAATGATACGCCTTGATTTTAATTTGTTTTCAACTTTTGGTATGTCTAGGTTTTTGCTGTGTTTTTCCTAGACCTTGAAGCAAATGCTTTACCAATTATATGTTAAATTTCCACAGCACTATAATTTAACATAAGTAGTTGAAATTAAATTGAAATTAAAAATTACAAAGAACGTTCTGCATTGTGCTTTTCATTGTTAATAACACTTCCAATTATTGATAAAGATATCTCTTTGTTAGATTTAACTTGGTTATTTTATTTGATGTAATGTTTGGATTTGTGAATGCTTCTATCATTTTAAAATTGAAGTTTTTCACAACTTTACACTTACATCATAACTCGATTAAATTTTGTTAAATGTGTTTTTGGCTGGCAAATTTCATTGTTAGCTTTCGTCGTAGAGAGTGTTCTGGTTTGTCATCTTTGAGGCAGTTTAACAATATTTAATTTTAATGACCTAGTTATTCTTTACTACAATTTTATAGTTGGCTTATACGTTTCTCAAACTGTTATATTAATAGCAGGCTTATGTTTATGTTTGAATTTTTCAAATTTGACAAAATTGTTTACTACATCTTAACAATTTTTAACAAACATTACTACTGACGAAGATAACTGTAAGTGTTATCGAAACGTTTAGATTGTATAATTTAAAGTACACCATTAAAAATCCCAAAAAGATAAGTATTTTACTACAATACAAATATTTCCAAAATTACATTTCACCTAATAAGATACGTTAATTACTTAAATTATGCGCCATTAGAAAGTAACTACATTTAAATTGTTGGGGAGCGTTTAAAGTTCAAAAAAGGAATCAAACACATAGTATTTATTAATTGGGAATTGGGAGGCACGAGATATTTTTTAAATATAATTGCGGCAGTATTACTCCGAAAAATCTTATATTTATTGTAAGTAGATATCTTATAAACTCAGGTATCGACTATCGGCTGACTTGTTGGGAAACTCCGACTTGACTAAAATACATAAACTTAGAACATTGGTTGTTACCGAGAACTGAAAACTTCGACAAACAATCTCTCATAAGGATCCACAGCCGTGTCCTAGCCGTACTGGCTCTGAAGTATGGAATACAGTATATCCTATATGCGGTTTTTGCAAGGACACTTCCTCAGAAATATAGCGGCATGATCACTGTGTATGCGCACTTCATGTGCGGCTATCTAGGCGCAGAACCCTAATTTCGTTCCTTCCAATCCTATTGTGACTCGCCTCTCCATAATCCCACCATTAATGTATGTTGGGAATCCATCATAAAGGAGCTTGGAAAGCTTAAGCAGAATGTCCCACCCCTTAGGACGGAATAAAATACGTTGTCTTTTTTCCAGCATTATACCATTGATTACTCACCTACGAGAGTACTTGAAAGTAAGGTTTGAAACACAAAATGAGTGCGGCGACTGAAAGCAAAACGTAACAATTTCAATAATCGTTCGGATTTCCGTAAAAACCATCAGATAAGAAGACAGAATGCAAGATTTGAACAGTAGTTTAAGGATAGAGATCCATGTTTACTAGACCACTTATTCGACATTTTTATACCACACGTAGTCCTGCGTCGTTATCTATTTGTGTTAATGACCATCATAAGTTAAAAGTTTTTTGAATAATAATAATAATAAATAAATAAAATAATACAGAATATAATCTAACTACATGGTTTAAGTATTTGATGTAAAAGACTACACGGACTCGAAACATCTCTCTCTCTAAAAAGTATTATTAGGGTATGTTTCTACATCCTGCGAATTATGCTGAGGAGTAAAGTTAATGTCAGGTTAACGATGAATGAAAATCTTCAAGTAAATCAAATAGATAATTTTACAAAATTTCTGTATACTTTGCTCATTCAATTTTAGCGATAAAAAGCTGGTCACAGCATGAACTTGTGCAACAAATTGATTTAAACATTTATTCTAAACTATTGGAGGCAAGGTTAAATACACACAATGGGATTTGTGCTTGATAATGCCTGCATTTTCCGATTGGGATCGGAATTTAAATGGAAAAAGAGGCCTTGAGACACCTCATTTTGAACCTCTAAGTGAGTACTTTAAATGGTGCTTAGCCGCTATCGTGAAATTTTCAACTGTCAATTTTACACTAAAACATAGTATTTATGTACCTATTACTCTATACCAAATTTCAAATCTCTAATTTAATTAGATTAATTATTAATTATTAATCCAAAACACTATCCCTAGATTTTAATTTATGTTTACTTTAGATGAACAGAGAGATCGATATCCGTCCCAGGAGTTGAAAATCCGTATAACTTTAAATAATAATTAAATACATTAAACATAATTTTCCAATAATAAATTATTCCAAACGAGTTTAATTTATGTAACGGTGAGTGTTGACTGCAAATGTCACTTGAACTCTGCTACTAATCTTACAAAAGGATCAGGTATATACAATTTCATTATTGGTAATATGTTTAACCCAAGTAAATATAACCTTTACATGTTATTCCCTACAATACGTTTAAAATGGCATTTTGCGCTACGTACACCTCACTCCCAAATTCCCCCAAAATGCGGGGAATATGGTGGAATAAACTTCCAAGAAATATTTTCTTTATAAGCGTATTGCTCAATGAATGTTTGATTATCTGTAATAAAATTACCTAACTCTCGTAACTCAGATTTTACCGCTTCAAAATTTCTTCCATTATCGGAGAATACCACAGAACGTCGTCCACGACGTCCGTAAAATCTACGAAACGCTAACATAAAATAATCTTTTGATAATCCAGTCACAAGTTCTATGACAAAACACACAAACAGACATATATAAGACTTGGAAATGTAATTCGTACGACGCACTATTTTTAATTAAACTAGGCCCCACATAATCCACCCCTATAACCTCAAACGGATGCTTTGGATTTAGCCGTGGCAAATTGCCCCTGATTAGCTTAGAAACATTTGCATTAAATCGAAAACATTTTATGCGATTATGTACCACCTTTCTAGCTAAAGAGCTTCCCTTTATCGCCAAACATTTATCGCGTATCGACGCGTGTAATTGCTGGGGACCACAATGTAACATTTTTTAATTTTGTCAAAATATGCTTTTCTGACAATATTCCAAGGTACTTTTCTCAAAACTAAAATTAGAGGCGCTGATACGCCCACCGACGCGTAAAATTCCAAATTCATCTAAAATCGAATTAAGATTTAAAATTTTACTATTACTACTAAGAGATTTATTTTTCTTTAATTTATTTACTGAACGGATTTAATGCTTTCTGGACTATCCAAAATTATTCGCCTGTCAATTTCATTCATTTAATAGGGGCAACTCATCTTTAAAGACAGTCCAGGCTGTATGTATGTGTAATGGTAAACCTTCACCCCAAGAGCATTTTTCTAACCAGATTTTTTGCATCAGTATCTTTCCAATAATTATGCAGGGACTTGGCAAACCTAAAGGATCAAATACCTGAGATTTATCGGAAGATGGATTCCAAATTAAACCTATGTTTTGGAATTTTCATTTTCACCAAGGTTCACCATTTTAACGTTTTCGTTATTTCCTGGAATGTTAGGTAGAATTTCACGACTGTTTGATTCAAATTTTCTAAGATTAAATAAAACTTTTCCTTAAAATGTCAGAAACGCCATTACAAATATGAAGAGCTTCTTCTACGTTATCCGCACCTGTCAGAAGGTCATTTAAGTATAAATCCGACCTAATTATATCGCAATATATTGGAAATGACTTTTCATTTTCTCTAGTAAGTTGAATAAGACAACGAATAGGCAAAAACGAGCCAGCTGTAGTTCCGTACGTAACAGTTTGAAGTTCATAAGTTTCAAGTTCTTGATCGGGACTACTTCTCCACGAAATACGTTGCAGTGGTAGATGCTGATTAGCAATATTCACATTCCTATACATTTTTTCAATATCAGCAGTTACCGTTATAGAATGCTGCCTGAACCTAAAGAGAATCGAAAAAAAGAGTTTGTTGTAGTACAGGACCTTTATGTTGAATATGGTTTACTGAGTAACCACTTGCATCAAATACCGTACTTTGTTTTCTATAGTTCTAAGACCATGAGAGGAGATAATATGTAACTACACTTTCAGAAATATTTGACATCTTATTCATGTGTCCTAAATTTTGGTACTCATCCATAAACTCACAATACAGTTTTAGAAATATAGGATCTTTAAAACGATTTTTCGCTTGAGTATATGATTCACCAAGCTTATTTATAGAATCCTTCAAAGGAAGTGCGACAACAAACCTACCGCTTGATAACCTACGAACATTATCAACGAAATTTTTTTCACAAAGAATTTCGTCTTTTTTCATTTTACTTGAAATCTACTTTGACATTCTTCAACTTTCCAGAACCGAACTAGGAGTTTGTGTTTGGGATTCAAAACTTTGTGAAAAATTACAAGAAAAAGAATTATTCTGAATATGTTTAATTGGACCTGAAACAATCCTTCCAAATCGAGTTTTCTGAAGCACAGGTTTATTGTTTCCAAGAAAATTGACCATTACTAATAAGACCCAAAATAGTCAGCTCCTATTAGATCAATCTGCAGGTTCAAAAACGTGGATCAGCCAGTTTATATTACATTTTGAACTTATCAATTTTTACACAAGGTAAATTTTCTGTAACTTTGGGCAAAACTAAACAAGAAACAGTTTCGGTAAAATTGTTATACTGTGATGTTATAACAACCTTATACTTATACTCGATAGAAAAATAGAATTATTCAAACCTTTAACTGAGATAGATGTTTTTTCAACCTGTAGATCCAATCTGGTACAGAGTGACCTGAAGATAAAATTTGACTACGATCCATTATCTAACAGTAGTCTAACCGAATGCAACTTTGCATATTTTTCAAATATATCAACATAAGCAGTTGATAGAAGTACTCCATTCAGTAAACCATTGGCTGAAAAGGAAATTGTATTTGTCTCACTTTGACTAATTTTGAGATAAATGTATTTGGCTAAACCAAAGTTGAGAACTACTTGCATATTTGAATTTTAACTTTATTTGCATCATTTTCTGTATGCAATAATGTGATGTTTTGTGACATTTTCGAAATGTAAACCTTGGACAAACTTTTGAAAAATGCGAATTTAACATCAAAATTTTAAAGTCATTGCTTTTATGATCTATCAGTAGATAAAATTAATTTACAGTTTTGTGTTATGCAATTTTACATTTGAAAACAGGAATATTTTCGTTTTTTATCAGTGTCTGTGAAGAAAACCACGGTTGAATTAGATTACGATTTTCAAATGTTTTTCATTATGTTTATTTTTAATATTCTGTTCAAGTGATTCTAACATCAGTCCTAGATTTTAGAAATTTTGAAATCTTCAAACGTTGGAACAGTCTTTTAGAGTCTTAATTTTTCCATTCAAATTTTGTAGTTTATCTAACTTTTCATCATGCAACTATTAACATTCCCAATTTCTGTTGGCTGTTTCAACTAGGCTCTCAAATTTTATTCTTAATTTTAACTCATGACAGATCTTTTAACTGCAATATTAAGTAGTGACATGTAGTCAATTAACCAACGAGGACAATTGTATCACTCAGTAATGCATTTCCAAGCCGTAATATAGTCCTGTACAGAAAATTCCATTGTTTTTAGAACACCCCCAGGAGGACCCTCCAGTGATGCCCTCAAATAATGGATTTTCTGTATTAGGCTTAGACTTTCATTATTATGAATTAGAGATTTATAAGTGTCAAGGTACTCAAGCCAGTGAAAATTTTTACCATCAAACGTAGGTAACGAGATCTTAGGTAATTAAACTAAGTTTAACAAATTATTTTACTCACTGCGGATACTACCAGCTGCACTAAGGGAGGGTGTAGATAAACAATGGTTTGTAACGTTGAACTTTGAGAGTAAACCTCGAGCTAAACTCAATTGCTCACAAAACAATATGGCAAAATTCTCACATTCTTTCATTTCACCAGTAATACTACACTCAACTTGCAGCTGATCTTTATCAAAATCATTAAACAATAGCTCAAATTGGTCAAATCTTTGCTGTAAATTAATTTTATCAACATCAGAAATTTGCTGTACATTTTACCTAAAATGGAGTAAGAAATTTAGAAAAAATGTAACTTTGTATACAGCGTGTTCAACGAGGAATGGGACAGTGCAATATCTCGAGAGTGGATGAAGATTTTAAATTAGTGAAAATATTTTTGTAAATATCTTCCAAGGGCGCACATTTGTTGGCACAAAGATTTGAATCAACGCCCATCACCGCCAGGTCATCTACTTCAATTTTTAAATGCAATGCCCTATTTTTATTTCATTTTTGGATTCTATGACATATTTGTGATGACTTTTATTAATACTCCTACCAACCTATCTTTTGTAGTTTCTGAGAAAAATAATCTTGGAATTTTAGCACAAAAACGTAATTTCAGGAAGTGCTCATAACATTTGAGTGATACAGACAAAATAGCAAATTTTATACCAAATGAAAGATAAAAGATTGTTCTTCCTCAAAATAATGCAGATAACACAGAAATAATGCGATACGCTGTACACTAAATTGTAAGTGGGACCAACTTATCACAGTCGTTGATTAAGAATCATGTGAAACATGCCATGAAAACAAACGCGTAATGAAGTGTCTGTCAGTTTACAGTTTCAGTTTTGAAAATCGTCTGTGCATCTTCATATTCCATAATTATGTTTACGTTTTCTAACGAAGAATATTTTGATATGGTAATAATTTATGGTGAATGTAGAAATGCAAGGGCTGCACAAGTATTGTATGCTGCCAGGTTTCCCGATCGCCATCCCGGAAAAATACATTTGTTCTGTAGCAAATATTTTAGAACTGGTCATTTTCTCACTGTAAGTGCGAATCGCACAAAGACAAACAGATGAAGCACACACCGTCGTCATTAGGATCTTATAATCCAATTCCGTGAGATATATTTCTGAAGAGTGTGGTATCAGTTGGTTCTGTCCATAATGCATTTAAACTAATAAACCACAAAAATTCCATTGTTACATGGAATGCATGGAGGAATGATCAATATGATTTTCTGATATTTATTAGAATTAGATTTATAAGTGTCGGTACTACCTGAAAATTTTACCATCAAACGGTAACGAGATCTTAGGTAATTAAATAAGTTTAACAAATTATTTTACTCACTGGGATACTACCAGCTGCTAGGAGGTGTAGATAAACAATGGTTTGTAACGTTGAACTTTGAGAGTAAACCTCGAGCTAAACTCAATTGCTCACAAAACAATATGGCAAAATTCTCACATTCTTTCATTTCACCAGTAATACTACACTCAACTTGCAGCTGATCTTTATCAAAATCATTAAACAATAGCTCAAATTGGTCAAATCTTTGCTGTAAATTAATTTTATCAACATCAGAAATTTGCTGTACATTTTTACCTAAAAATGGAGAAAGAAATTAAAAAAATTGTAACTTTGCCTTTTAAAGCCCGTCTTCTATGTACAGTTGACATTTGATATAGATTATAAACTGTTTCATTTACAAGAAATTCTGAGTTTATTGTTTTTAATTCAAAAAATAAGTTTTACACCTTATACACACTCTAGCACAAATCAAACAATAAATAACTCTGGTAATAACTACTTGCGATATGATAAGAAGTGAATAGAAATGAAACGGAAATACTCACAGTTTGGCGGATTTTTAATTTACCGCTTTAAGTACTCACTAATACTACCTTAAATATGAAACTGCAAAAATATTCCAGTCGTACCAGCAAGCAGCAACCAACTTTTTGAACGGCAAAAACTGATTTTTATCCGGCTCGAAGGACCATTATGTTAATTAACCTAAATTCAGTAATATATAAAAACTAGTTTATAAATTGTAACAAACAAAACTTTTAATAAAAAACAGAAAACAGACTATTAGTATCTCTCTATCTTTCTGACATTCAATTTAAACAACTCAATCAATCTTTTATTTTATACCACTGTCATTCGCCTACCAATACATAACATATAGAATGTCTTACAAAATTAATTTATCAACACTGGGTACTAACATTTATTATTGAACGTGAAGTAATTTTGATCACAGAGGTAAAATAATTGAATTAACACCATTTTAGCTAATATTTTCATGGATAATTTAGAAGATAAAATTTTTTAATTAAACGTCTCTCATAAGATTGTATTTTGATTTCGTTATGTTGATATTTTAGCATGTTTCAGATATTATTAATGAGTTCTTAATTAT
>JARFJB010000889.1:3402500-3542269 GCA_036346205.1 Vesta saturnalis
TGTGGCTCAGGTACAAGTGAAACCAACTTGAAATTCAACAAAAGAGAGTAAGTACCACTGTATCTAAAGACATGTTTGGAGCTTTACCCCTAATGGATGTTGAAAGTGACATCGCTGATCGTATGGACAATCATACTTCAATAAATACTTTAAGTAGAAATCATATTAAAAAAAATGCTATTAATGAAAATTAAAATAACAGATATAGGTTTTTTACTTGAGGATATGTTCACGATTACTTCCAAAAACTATTTTTACTAATAATGTTTCTTATATAGGGTCCTGCACCACTGCGTGTACGGAAGATAGCACCGTTATGATAGATAGCAAGATGTCTCAGGCAAAAGTTATTTGTGACGAAAAGCTTCACGACCTAAAAATATTGATGTACATACAAAGTGTCCCTAAATTATATTTAAGATAACAGAGGAAGACCTTGTGTAGCCCCACAGGGTCTTCCTCTGTTATCTTAAATAGAACCACCTACATATTGTTTAATATTATGATTCTGCATGAAATTTAAGTTCAACTTTGTCTGAAAAAAGTTTCCCTATTAGTAAACGTTTTTTGAATATAATTTTTTTTTAATTTTGACATTTTGAATTTATCACAAAGAGACTCTTGTCCTGTTAGAAGTATAACCATAGGCTTTAGGTATGTTGCTCGAGAAGCTTTTCGCTACAGTATTTAGAAGGAATGTGTGAGAAACTGTGCACAGTCTGATGCAAAAGTCACTTCAAACTTGAATATCGTAAAATTTTGAACACTTTTTTTTCTCAAATAGAACACCTTGTATTTTTGGTATTCGTCAGATCCAGGCTTAAATGCACTATCAATCTGCTGTGGCATTTCCTATATCTATTTCACACGATTTTCGCATTATTCGGAAAAACTTTTTTTCGACATGAAAATAATATCTGACGTAAATGCACAGTATACGTCTTAGTATATTATAATTCATTTCTTAGTATATTATTTCTTAACGTCACTCGATTGAAGATTGAAGAGCAAAAATTTTATGATGTACTTATTAACCTGCTGTTATTTCTTACCATTATTTTAAGAATCTGGGATTACTTACGATAGTTGGAAAATACCTGAGAACTAAATAAGTAAATAAATAACTAAATGCTAATTCATCAGCTATTTAAGAAGCTGCTCATTCTGTTGTCGGCACAAGGTGATACGTTCTATGAATGATCTACAAACACTCCGTAACATTTCAGGTGTAATTGTCTGAAATACCGCAGTTATTCTTTGCCACGTGTCAAATTACACAATTGTCAGTATTCTGATACACTACGGCCTTAATATGTCCCTATAAGAAAAAATCTAGACTTGTAAAATCAGGAGATCTAGGTGGCTATCTGACAGGTCTAGATCTTCCGATTCATTTTCTTGGGAACAAATAATTTAAATATTCTCGAACTTGTGAATAATGGATAGCAGCTCTATCTTGCTGAAACCACATTTATCTTCTTTCATCCTCAGGCACATGTGTTATCATTTGCAGCAAACGATTTTGAAGGAAGTCGAGGTAAATAGCATCATTCAAATGGTGTTCAAACAAATGTGGTCCGATGACTTGATCACCCATTATATATTATAATAATTAGTTTCCTTAACTATTCGTGGATTCGTAGTTGAGTAATAATACAAATTATGACGGTTAACTTGTCCATTTGTGTGGAAGGTTGCATCGCCCGAGAACAGAACAGCATGAAAGAAATCTGGGTTTTCCTCAATTTTTTTCATCGCCCAATTACAAAATGCGACACGTTTCTTGAAATCTGGCTGAATAAGTTCTTGATTGAGCTGAATATGGTAAGCATGCACTTTGTTTTGCTTCAAAATTCCTTGTACTGATCTTTGACTGATACCAATTGTCTCTGTGTGGGGATTTTCAGTTATAAACAGCAACACCGACGATTTATTATCTTCATTTATAACTGGCTTTTGTTTCTCCCGTTTTACGTACTTGACGCTACCAGTTTCATAAATCTGTTCAGCAATTTTATGAAACAAGTTACTTTTGGGAGCCGTCTGTCAGGATGAGTTTGTGCATAAATCCCACTTGCCAACAAACAATTTCTATGTGACTGACCCCGAACAAAAACTATATCGACCATTTCATCTTGATAGATAATGAACAATGGTAAGTTTGTAAAAGGGCAGACTACTAAATTAGGCGCTGTTGTTGTACTAAATGCAAGATGTTGTGTTTATTTCTTGAAAAATGTAAGAGAGATATAAATGGCGTAGCTGATTGATAGTGCATTAAGACTGAATCTGATGAAGACCAAAAATACAGTATTTTATTTGAGAAAAAAATTTTTTTAAAATTTTACGATATTCAAGTTTGAAGTGACTTAGATCAGACTGTGCAAAGTTTCTCCCACATTCTTACTACGTGCTGTATGGAAAAGCTTCCCCAACAATATATCTAAAGCCCATGGTAGTACTTCTAACAGGGCAAGAGAAAAGCGTCTTTTTCTGATGCATTCCAAATGTCACAATTTGAAAAAAAAGTACACATTTAAAAAAAAACGTTTACCAACAGGACAATTTTTTTCAGACAATGTTAAATTTAAATTTCATGCAGAATCGTAATATGAAATAGTATGTAAGTGGTTTTATTTAAGATAACAGAGGAAGACCCTGTGTAGCCTATTTAGGGACACTCTGTACGTACGTCAATATTTTTAGGTCGTAAAGCTTTTTGTAAGGGAAAACTTCTTCCTCAGACATGCTTCTCTATCTATCATATTAACGGCGCTATCTTCCATGCACACAGTGGTGCAGGACCCTGTAGTATATGTTTGGATTCAATGATTTTTATGTATAAATGAAGCAGTTTAATAGATATTTATGTATCAAGGGCATAATCTACAATTATGCCCGTGGTACATACAATGTTTTATTTTATTTTGCACCATGAAATTGGAATAAAATTTTAAAAAGATTCAGTATTTTCGGCAAGTTTTTAAATGCAAATGCAGTGAAATAAAGTCGACAGTAGGCTAATTTGTTGTTACTAAGATACTGTGATATTGTTAAATTGTGGCTAAGGTACTGTTTGTATGTAAATAATTTGCATTCTAAAATGGAAGGTGAAAACGCAAAGACTAATTTGTTGTTACTAAGATACTGTGATATTGCTATTAATATTATTATTGTTAAATTAATAAAGGTTGTATAGTAAGGTTGTTGTTTCAATAATTCTTTCAACTTACGTGAAATATCATGTCATGGGTTAGCTGTCAATCATGCTGCTTAGCAACAATGACATTTCCGTGCTATAAAGACCACATTACGCCCGCATTTGGAGGCGTATAAAGAACATTATGGTGGCAAAATAAAATAAAATAAATTATTTGCATAATAATCAATTGTCAAACTAACGATACGTAGCAGAGGCTGTATTGCACATTTTGCACATATAACAAGAACTCAACTCTTCCTCAGACATGTTTCTCTATCTATCATATTAACGGCGCTCTCTTCCGTTCACGCAGTGGTGCAGGACCCTGTATTATATGTTTGGATTCACTGATTTTTATGTATAAATGAAGCAATTTAAAATAAATTATTTGCATAATAATCAATTCTCAAACTAACGATACGTAGCTGAAGCTATATTGCACATTTTGCACATATAACAAGAACTCAACTCCTCCTCAGACGTGTTTCTCTATCTATCATATTAACGGCGCTCTCTTCCGTGCATGCAGTGGTGCAGGACCCTGTAGTATATGTTTGGATTCACTGATTTTTATGTATAAATGAAGCAATTTAAAATAAATTATTTGCATAATAAGAATAACCAATTCTCAAACTAACGATACGTAGCAGGGGCTGTATTGCACATTTTGCACATATAACAAAAACTCAACAGACAAATTGAAGGGAATAAATTTTTTTAAAAATAAGCATTACCTTTTGTGAAAAACTAAAAATGAAAACAAGAATTTAACATACTTTTATTTATTTACTTGTTTCACTATAAAAAAATACTTACTTAAAATTAATAAATTCCATCGTACTGGTGGCATGATGTTGCCTGAAAGCAAAAGTTTAATTAGTAACACTTTCAACAAATTTTTTTACGCAGATGATTTAATGCGAAGTAAGGAAAGTTATCATAAGTTGTTATTTCAAAAAAAGTTCATGACATATGGTAAACGAACACGCAGCTTTCAACAATTTGAATATAGGTAAGTAATTATCTTAATACGTGCACAGAACTCTAATAAAATTAATTTATAACGATTAGTATATTTTATTTGTAAATAGAATTAATTACTTTCTTTAGAACTAATGAACAAATGATTCAGATGAAAGATTCAGAAAGCAGTTTAGAATTTAGAATTTGGACATAATTATGATATGATATTGTTAAAAAATGGCATAGTAAATAAAACGACTTAAAGTAGAAACTACATATACTAGATTTGTTGTGAATTTGGATATATAAAGGGAAATCCAGGTTTATACAAATTTGAATATGAAACTATCAGCTTTTAATAAGTCAAGACTGTGGCGTGACAAATCCAATACTGTATGTAAAGAAAAAGTGTATACTTCATCTGCATGTGGTTTGATTCCAAAATACGTATTATATGCATGGAATCGAAATCGAGTTTAAGCAAAGAATAACCAAAGAAAGAACCGACGCTTGTGTTGTGTCGAAATCTTTATGATCTTAACATAAGAAATCAGTTTTGTTTTATAAACCAATTACTTCGGCAGAATAGTTTTATAAATATATTGCTTACTAGTATACAGTTATAAACAAGAATTTTACAACTTATAAACTAAAAAAATTGAAACAAAAAAATAATTCGTAATTTACAAAAGAAAAAACGTAAGTGAACACTCCACGAATTAAAAGAAATAGAAATGAATTACATAAATAATACAGTAAATAATAATTCGGAACAAGGTCCGGCACAAAATACGTTAATTTACACACCTTTAAACTACGTTTCTGACGTCAGGGAGCCTTTAAAACGGGACTGCTTAAAGTTTGTCTCTAGAAAAATTAAATGTTATCAACTTGTATACAAAACGTTATAAATTTCTATAGCAATTCTCTCTATGCCAATGTTATCCAGAATTAAAATCAATTTTTTATTTTCAAAGTTTATGATGCTTACTGGTTTTTGCACTTATATTACTTATACTACTTTTAATTAATGGATAATTATAATAAGAAAACTTAGATCAATTATTCACAGGATAAAATGCTAATACTTGGTTACGGGATTATCTTAACAGAATCAAATTATTTAAATTCTGTAGAAGACGAATTATTAGCTGCAACTGTTAATACTTTGGTTGCTATTATAAGATGGTGTTTTTTACAATATAAAGCAAATAAAGCTGCACTTTATTATCAAACATTTTGGCTTACACGTAGCAATTTATTGGAATCATTAGTTTTTAGTGCCTCTGGCCAAGTGGGTTTTTATTAAGAAAAATCATTGACATTTTGAATGTAAATTATTTGGGGACTTTCGTTAACAAATCTGAGTAGGACTTGATTTGACGAAATACCGGATTACCGAACTATCTACAGCACAGGTTCTTTGGTATTCTTACTGGCAGGATCAAAGATTTAATTATAGGCTTGTGGTTAATCAGGAACACTGTAAGTTTTAAACAACGGTTCTTAATTAACAAAACAGGAGACTTATTAAATTGAGTCTCTTAGGACAGGTGGTTTATATTATGCGCGTTCTGGCTTTATTCAGGAAAATGATTTACTTTCACGCGGTAAATATACAGAGGTTTTTCTTAATAAATGTTGAGCAACCTTAACTGGACAAGTAGGCGGATTCTACACAGGAGATGAACAGGAAAATAAATAAACTCTATCAGGTCTGGGTTTTAATCCCTTCAGGGGTGTGATAATTATAAAACAGGAAACTATGCTATAAGTAGGTACTATGTTTTTCTTTTGGAATATCAGGATTTACTGAAACTGGACTTATGTTGTACAGGAAAATTACGTAAAGTAAATATAAGTATTGTTTACTTCTATAAGGTAATTTTATTATAACACGAATTAATTAAAAAAATTGAAGAGCAGTTTCCGGGCTTTTTGTGCACGATTGCGCCCTTCACGTTTTTTCTACCCAGTCGAAGTATGCAGGTGCGTGGGTGCCTGTAGTCAGACTAGTGGACAAGGGCAAATATCCGTTCCTTTTAGCGAAACTTCATATATGTGTGTGTGTGTCGACAGACTAGTCTTACTTCCAGTTTTTCCAAAGATGTTAAGAAACGGCACCGGGCTTATTTCTCTGCGACAATGCTTCCGTTTGTGTATATTATAGTGTAGATGAGTTTTTAAAAACTTACTTTTGGGAAATATCGAGCACTAAGCGTCTACTGTGTTAGACGATCAGAAAAGGTCTGGCGGTGCGGAGGGAGAATGTCAGAAGCGGCGAAAGCCTCGAACCGTTAAAACAGAGAAAGAAGTGACACTATTATTGGAATTTTTAGGGCTTTGCTGGAACAAATTAGTACCTAACAAAAATATGAACGGTATATTACTGAATGCTATACTTTTGCTCCACAGTTCCTTGATTTACTAAACGTTTTATGTTCTCTTTAAGAAATAGGGTAAACGTTTCTGCAGTACTCCAGGAACACTGCGGAGGTTAAAAGAATTAGTTAGTTAGCCAGAGGGTCCCAGGTACTCTGCTGACTCTTTCTTTGGTATTTCGACACCATAATTGAATCTGAAACACAAATAAAACACACCTACTGACACTACCTAACGAAATTTTAAAATTAAACGACAACTTAGCCAATTGAGAGTTTTTATTATAAACACGCCCTCGTGAAACTGAATATTTTCCTATGAAAATATTTTTTTTCTAAACACTACATTCTCCATATACCTAGACTACAAAAGATTTAATACCGGGCAAAGTAGCTATGACTATAGCCACTTCACCCTCTTTGACGCCATTAGATACGACTCTGAAAACCAAACAACTAACCCAATATCCTATTTCGACACACACATTTATAGTTTACATCATATTATTTTAAGGTATTACCGCTAATCGTATGTATCTGCAACTTGTGCTGAAACATCATAATGAATACTATACACTTACCTTAGATCAGCACGTTGAAAAACATAAAAAACGTAAATAACTTTCGAACAATAATCACAACATCTAACATCGATATGATGATCATTGTGAACTATTGGAGTAAATGGGCCTTCGTGGGCACGTTTTCCACCCTTCCCCTACATAAAGACAAAGCTTGCACCGATTGGGCTTTGTATCTCGATAGCTCAGTTGCTAGAGCGGTACTCTAGCAAAGTCGTAGGTTCAATTCCCACTCGAGGAAATCTTTTTCTTTATGCATTAAAAAAAATTTAATTACATAATTTACTTATAAACTACTTATTCGTTCGTTAAAACAAATATATACAGGGTGATTTATGGAGACCGTGCATTATAGGCCTTTCAACTTTCAGTTGGACTATAAACTTGGAATTAGGTAAGCTGTCATAATTGATCATGTCCGTTCTACCTAAAATATTTTTATTCCGTCAGTTATAGCGGGTGTGCCAAAAGTAGGTACCAATATTTTAATTTTAAGTGGAAACCTACATTTCTTCTCACATAATTCAGTTCGCCTTCTAATTACGACTTTAGACAACTTAAGTTATGTTAACTTATCCATTATAGTTCATGACATATGTTGATTTTTCTGTAAAAAAATTATCGCCGTAGTAGTTGACGAAAAAAAATTATATCTCGCAAACCGTTCTAAGGTAGGAAACCAATTTGTGAAGCCTTGATGTTCCTTGATGTTCCATTTTGTACCATATGGACGGAGGAGATATTCAATTGTCTCATTCAAAAATTGTTAAAAACTCCATTTTTTCAAATGGCACGTACTATTTTTTACACCACTCGAAAGAAAATTTAATTTTAGGGCGAGTTGCTTAAGCATTCACTATACCTAACTCAAGTTATTCAATAAAAATCAAGAAATGCCTTACATTGCCAAGAGATTCGGTGCTTTTTCGAGTATACCATGGAAGCAAAAGACAATTGTAAATAAGTAATTCATAAGCTATCAAAGTGAAAACGAATTGTGGTAATTAAAAAAAAAGAGATTTGAAAATGCAAAATTATCTAAACGAAGTTGTGTTAGACTTGTTTGTAAACCATGGCATTTGCCAAAAAAATATTTAGTGAAAGATACTTAAAAATTCTTTAAAATGAAATATTTCTTGAAAATTTGTCACTGACTAAAGATGCATGTTTATGGTAACATATGGTAACATCCTAGTTCGATGACCGTTGGTAAGGAAATCGAGACCATTTCTTTGGACTGTAAGATCTCCAGATGTCCACACCTTTAGACTTTCATATTTGGGGTAGGGTAGAAGATTTGGTATATCCTCCACCAGTTCGCAATGTAGATGGTTTGGGACTTAAATAAGACTTGATACCAACGGAATCAAAAGTGCCACGCAATCTATTGACAGTAAATAATGTTTGAACAACAATGGTAGCTAGAGTTATGTCAACATTGCTCTTGTTCGTTATTAATCCAGAATCCAGATTTTTTATTAAATTATTACAATAATCTTATGTTTCCATGGCATGCTCGAAAAAGCAAAGAATGTCTTGGCAATGTAAGGCATTTCTTGATTTTTATTGAATAATGTGACCGATGTTGAAGTTAGGTATAGGGAATGCTTAAGTAACTCGCCCTAAAATTCAATTTTACTTCGAATTCATATGTATAAAAAAAGTACAGAAATACTCCAGAAAATAAAGTGCTGAACCAATTTCAGATATAAAATTCATGTGTATTTAATATATAATATATAACACAATAACATAACAGATTACCTATTCACCCGCATATGCGGTGATGTTACAAAGAAAAACTTTATTCCTGAGAGAAGCTCATTGAAAACTGAATACATAGTAGTCCTTACCCACTAAACAGTGCATTGGATTATATCCCAAATTAAATTGGGTTGTTTAATTAATAGTAAACGTAGACACGTCCTCACAAGAAAGTAAGTTCTATAACAATTTTTCGAAAATTCAATATTAAGGGAGATATAGGGTGTCAAAAAATGTCTTTTCTTTAGTTATCCTTAGACAATTTTTTATTAGTGATTTGATTTTTTTAAATTTTCCACAAGTATAGTAGTACCCTTGTAGATTCATGTTACAAATGATGCATATACTGCAGTGCCAAAGAGTCTAACCTGACCTTAACCTTTATGAATTTAAACAGCGCCATGTTGCAATGCTCCAAATATTATTCAAAAAGGTATCTCTTGTTGCGATAGGATAAAACTGAGCATAATGTGGTGAAAACAAAAAAGTTGTGGGTCATAAATCGAAGGTTAAGATCGCCTTTTGGCACTAGAGTATTTGTATCATTTGGCACATAAATCTCCAACGGCACTAGTAATACATGTGGAAGATTTGAAAAAACTCAAATCACTAATAAAAAGTATTTAAGGTTAATTAAAGAAAAGAAATTCTTTGACACCCTGTATCTCCGTTAATATTGAGTTTTCGAAAAATTGTTGTAGGACTTTATGGCCCTAATTTCTTGTGAGGAATCACCTTCTAATACTATGATGCATAATTTTTGGACTCCCTGTATATATGGGATGACCCAGTCTTCTGTAATCGATCCATAGCGTCTTTACCATTCAATACACCGATTTCCGGTTTTTGCCATCTCCTAGATATGCTTTTGGTGCACAATTTGAAAATATTTTCAATATATGCAGGGTGTCCTACTAAGAGTGCTGCGCCGATCCTATGTTTTTTAAATGGAATACCCGGTACATTTTTTCTTAATTTTCTTGTACGAAAATAACGCGAGCTTGCTGGAATCATTACATTCCAGAGTTATTCACGTTTTTATTCGGAAAATAGCTCACATTTGAGAAATAACTGTGAAGAAAGCCATGAATATTTCTAAAAAAACTCGCCACTAAAAGTTTCACAATAACTCCTAGTTTCCGACAATACACAACTTTTTTTTCTAGTATGCACACAATATACTGGGTGAGCTAAAAGACAAAAAGTTTAATTACTTCATTTTTTCAAATTGAACACCATATTTATTTTTCCACCATTCGATGGCATTTTCGATAAGCTTGCCGTTGATATAAGGTTTGTATGGTAAACTCTGGATATTTTTCAAGGTTTTAACAATAATCGTCTGAATTAAGGCCGGGTTCAGAGTTGTAATAATTTTGGTAAAAGAGTAACAGGTTGACCTTATCTAGTAGCTTGACTTGAATTGTCCCAAATGCCTCGCGAATACGAGCTTTCATGTCTTCTGGTGTTGTGTAGTCAAGAATCTGAACAACAACAACACGAACAAGTTCAAAAGGAAAATGAAATTGTTGCTGAAGCTACCCTTATTGGAAAAGAGACTGCATTAACTGTGCTTACTGTCAATGATGAAAAGTTACTAGAACATCAGTTCTAGTAACTTCTCCCAAATGCATCTGAACTCGTGGAAACTAAAAGTACCAATATCATTGCTTCATGGCTGCAAAATGCAAATGAAGTGTGCGATACGCAACAAAACCATTAATCATGTTTGGGCTTAATACAGAAATAAGTAAGTCTCAAGAATTGGTACTTGTTGAAGCAATTGAGACTGACAAAAGTGAAGAATTATTCAGAATTGGCATGAATCAAGTACAAGTTAAACATTTAGAAGAAAACTTAAATAAAAATATGGAAATACGTAGAATAGTTCAAAAATCAGCTAATACTGAAGCAATAGTGGCAGATGATGGTAATAATTTAGAGGTAAGTGAAAGCAAAACAAGAAAACAGGAAACGTCTGATAAATTAGATAAAGAATTATCTGAAGCCATGATGGAACATGAAGAGGAAGAGTTGATAAGACGCAAAATACGTCAGACCATACAAGAGAAAGGAAAACTTGCAATGACAAATTGAATATTCTGGTTATAAGAGATCAGATGGGAAAGTGATGTATGACATACCAAGAGAAGTAAGGCGAATAAAAAAGTCGATGTATCCACACTCTTAACGGTAAGATAACTGAAAGAACTTTTCAGTGCGCTAACATTTCCGAAAAACAATGAAAAACACATTTTGATACCTTCTGGAATATCAATACCTGGCAAGAAAAACATCTTACGTTAAAGGCTTGGTATCAACAAGAGCTATTAATCGAAGAAGGACTGACGATGTGTGTATGAAACGTCTAAAATTATAAGGTCATGGTATTCATGTAGATAATGAAGCTGGTGTGAAAGTAAGAATTTGCCGTGCAATGTTCTTGAATACACATTGTCTTGGAGAAGACACTTACAAGCGTTGGATGAATAATGTAGATCTACAAGATGTATCTTCGGACTGCAATAGTAAAAATAATTCAGCTGAAGAATTCATCTCTCTCAAACATGATGAAACAACAGAACCCGATACATCTAATACACCAGTGAATACCCTTGAAACGAACCATCAACAAGCTTAGGATACAAAAAAAGACAAACTTCACAGTGAGAGAAAAATAATATTAAATAAAAAAATGTAAAGCGGTTGTGGAGAAAAGGAAACAGCTATTGGAGCAGAAAAATAGGGACAAAATGCATGGAAAAAAGAAGAAAGTAAATGAGTGGTTATACCTTCTTCCTAAGGTGCCTAGTAACTATTGTCGATCAACACCGTCCAAAGCGTATGTTGAATCGTCATTTAGACCAAAGCTTCATGCATACGAGGTGTACAAAGAATGGTGGATTAATACACAAAAAAAAACTACAGAAAAAAAATTTGGGTTCAGAAATGAAAATACACAACATCGGATTCCATGCACCCCGTAAAGATCAATGCGATAACTGTTCATCCGCTAAGGCTAGAAATCTTCAAGAAACAGGATATAGTGTTCATATTAAAGTGAACAAAGCAGCACGTGAAGCTAAGTCAGTGCGAGCGAAGAGACACTGCTATTAACTCTAGACTTACAGAGTGTTTTACTTTGCCAAAGGGTCTTAGATTCTGCTTTATATTATAATCAGAAGCTACACATTCATAACTTTAGCATTTTTAAACAGAATAGATGTCCACTTGTACGTTTGGCATGAAGCTAACGGGGGTATTTCGTCAAATGAATTTACAACGTGCATTATTGACTACCTCTTCAAAATAAGTTATAGCTACAAGAAAGTAGTATCGATATCAGATGGTTGCAATTACCAGAGTAGGAATAAAGTTTTGGGTAGGTAATGCATTAAGTGAACCTGCTAAAATAGGATAGATTACAATTGAGCAACTTTACCTAGTTAAAGACCATACGATGATGGAGGTTGATAACGTACACTCTGTATTAGAACATCTTTTCTAGCTGCCAATTTACGCTCCTTCTGACTACATTACAAGGATCACATCCATATAACATAAACGTGGATTATAATTGTTTGCTATATTACAAAGAAATACCAATAAAGTTTTCCTCAATAAGGCCCAGCAAAAAAGGTATTGATGCAACAGTAACTGACATCCGGCAACTACAGTGCAATTCATCTAATGAAGTTAATTTGCAGTTAAACTTTAAGGAAGGCTGGAAACAGCTTCATCAAAGAAGAAAAATGGGAGACAATATCCACGTAAAAGATTTATACTCTGTACAACCTCCCATAACAGAAGCAAAGTACCTTAACTTGTTAAAGTAAGTAAAACATAGATATTTAAGTTTACTTTATTCTTGAATACCTCTGAATTGAGCCGGGTTCAAAATTGCTGTAATAATTCTGGAGGATACAGGTTTTTTAACAGTTTTGCTGTTTACTGAATAGAAAATTAACCCTGTTACTAGCCTACTTGACTTTACCAAAATTATCACAACTCTGAACCCGGCCTCAATTCAGACGTTTATTGTTAAAACCTTGAGAAATTTACCAGACAAACGAAAGCGTATCGAATGGTGAAAATATAAATAGGGCGTTCCATTTGAAAAAAATGAAGTAATTAAACTCTTGAGAAAAAAGTTGTGTATTATCTGAAACTTGGAGTAATTGCAAAAATTTGAGTGGCGAGAATATCCATGGCTTTCTTCACAGTGATTTCTCAAATGAGAGCTATTTTCCTAATAAAAACGTGAGTAACTCTGGAATGGAAGGAGCCATAATGACTCATGCAAGCTCGTATTATTTTTGTACAAGGAAAAAACTAAAAAAATAGAAATATACCGGGTTTTCCATTTAAAAAAACAAAAGGCTGGTTCAGCACGCTTAGTAAAACACCCTGTATATATTGAAAATATTTTTACATTGTGTACCAAAATCATATCTACTAGATGGCGAAAATCGCAAATCGATATATTCAATAGTAAACAAGCTGTAGACCGATTACAGACGCGCGCGCGCGCGCGTGTGTGTGTGTGGGGGGGGTTTGTGTGTGTGTATGTGGATGCGTGCATGCGCGCGTGTGTTTTTATTATTATTTAACCTGCCACAAGTAGTATTGTGTATGTGTGTGTGTGTGTCGTGCGTGCGTGCGTACGTGCGTGTGTGTGGGTGCGTGCGTGCGTGCGTACGTGCGTGTGTGTATTTTTTTATTATTATTTAACCTTCCACAAGTAGTATTATGTAATATAGACATTATTCGGAACTTAACTTGTGTTTATTAACGTGAAAATACAATATTCAACGTTTCGGAGACTTATTATGTCCTCTTTGCCAAAAATGATATTGAATATATAAAATATGAAACAAGCTAACTAATTATTTTACAATAATTTTGCTTAACGGGTTCTGCTCCGATTTGCAGGTCCAAGATATGACGTTGAATTTGGAGTTGTATTAGAGGCCGGAATGTTTATGGAACCTTGAGTAGCTTCTAATTTTGAATCCGGATTTAAAGATGATGTAGGCGTAATATTGGTGGGGATGTTTTGGCTATCTTGAGTTGTTGGTAATTTTGAATTTTGTTTAATAAGGTTGTTCCAAATATTCGGTATCCTAGAACTATCATCACGCTTGTTAAGGGCATTAGGTCTCTTCTCAATTTCAATGGCTTCTCTTCGTGTAGATTATATAAAGGTGCAAGTAGTCGAATATTATTGGTATTAATTTGGTGTCCAGTATCTAAATAATGATTAGCCAAAGATGATTTTGTTGTTTGACGGCCAGTTTATGTTCATTAGCTCTCACATATAATTTTTGGTTTTGTTTGTCCAATATAACTTCGGGTGCAGCCGTTGCAAGGTATCTGGTATATCTTTGATTTTCATTGCAAATTTTGTCCTTCGGATTCTTCAAAAATTGGTATAAGGTAAAGTAAGGTTTAAAAATGGGCCTAAATTCATTTTTGGGAAATTACTTAGCGATTTTATCAGTGATTCCTTTTATATATGGTAAAATTACGGGAATTATGTGTTCGGCATCTAATGAGTTCGAATGGTTTTTAGGTTTTCTGGTTTTATTGACAATTTTGATTATTTCATTCTGGCTGTATCCATTTTGAATTAAACTATTATGGAATAGTCTTTATTTCGACATTTCTAGAATTTTGATCTGATAGATGATAAGAACGGAATATTAAGGACTTCATAACTCTATGCAACTGACTGCAGTGATGATGCGAAAGAGGATTTAGGTATCTGTGAATATGTGAAAATTTGCCATTATCAAGTCTTGTTATGATTATCTAAAAATGGGGGGGGGGAGTTATTTATTTCAATTTCCATTGTAAATTTAATGTTATGAATTTAGTTAAGGTGATCTAAAAAGGGATTCAAACTTGAATATTGTATTTTCACGTTATATATATATATATATATATATATATATATATATATATATATATATATATATTGTTTGTTACGCTACGTGATTAATGCGCGATAAGCGGCAATCATTGTGTTGAAATACTGTGGCGTGTTATCTTTCCATAAGATACTTTGAAGATTATAGTAAGTGTTATAAGGAATTTTTGTAATACAGCGAAAAGTATGTAAATTAACTAGCCAGACTTTTTTCATTATTAAATTCTTAATGAATATCGGTCCAATAGTTTTTTTTATAAATGTTTAAAGTGAGGTGACTAAACTTCTTTCGCTGACAGTAGTTAGGTTTAATTATATACCTTTTTTCTGCTTATGTGTCAAAGTAAAAGTAAATGATTACAAAAATAAGTATGTGACATTGTCTCATACTAACAGCTACTCTCTTAAATTTTAACGAAATCACTTATATACAGGGTGGTCTACACGTAGGGTTAAAAATTATTTTGGGTGATAGAACAATATAAATATGATTCAAATACACAATTAAAAAAATTCCATTTCACACACCCACTTAAAGAAAAATTATTTTGATTTTTTTTCAAAGAAAAACTGTACATTTACCCATTTATGTAGAATACAATAGTAGTGTTAAGTTCGAGGAATATATCAAAATATCCCAGAATTTCTAAATTTTTGGGTTAATGTACAGTTTTTTTGGAAAAAACCAAATAATTTTTCGTTAAGTGGGTGTGCGAAATGGAATTTTTTTAATTGTGTATTTGAGTCACATTTATGTTGTTCTACCACCCAAAAAAATTGTTAACGCTAGGTCTAGACCATCCTGTATAATTGAACTTGTTTGTAATGTTGGCACTGATTTTCTTCCTTTTGTAAATAAAGTTACTAACAGACCTGCTACAATTAACACATACAGAATGTTACAAATTAATTTAAACTTTTGGGTGTTTAGTAAACGCTGTACTAAATTTGTTCCCCAAATTAACGAAATTTCTTAAAAGAAACCCAAAGAATACTATAGTTTGAAGAGAAGCAAAGAGCTTCCTTTCCAATGAAAAATGAAACACATGAAATAGAAACTTATATCACTTTTAATTAATTTCTAAATAATTTTTTATTTCTAAATTGCTCTTGGCTATATGAGCACTTGTCTGTCACATTTGGCGTGATGTAGGGTAATTAATGCAATGAAATATTTACAACTAAACAATTTAAGCAATTTAATAAATAAACGGTAATAAGACGTTTACAATAATAGAAAGTAAAATCTGAAACCGTTGTTTTAAATGGATGGAGGTGTATTACTTTCTTGACATTGATCACTTGTGCCACTTATTCTGATTTATCATATGTTAAATCTTAAATGTAATACGTTTTGTTGTTTATTTAGACAGCACCAGCACTTGAAGGTCGAATTTTATTGTTGTTGTGTATTGATCTGTTTTTTGATACGTATTCCGCTAAAACAGTCAGAAGTAGGGAAACAAATTACATACTCGTATGTACAAATATGTATTTCCTACATACATCCTTACATTATTGAATTTTGTTTTATATTTCTTTGATTAAGGATTCATTCGGTATAATAAAAAGTCTGGTGCTAGTAAATACACCACATGACTTTCTCTTAACCTCAAGTGCATTAAAGCGCCCTAGTTAGACCTATGTACACATACATAGCCTCCAAATAAAGGGATAAACAGTATATTATTTAAAGTAAGTTAACGTAGATATGTAAAACAAAATTTGATAATTCTATAACAAATTTTAATCAGTGCATTTAAACAAAATTATTTGATAGAGAAACAACATTTACGATTTGGTTGCCTAATTGTTTTTTAGTTGAGTTGATCGGCCTATTTCCACAATGTTTGCTTTTATAGCGCGACGTTTCGTAAGCGGGCTCTGCTTCTGTCATCAAGCTTGGTCCTGAGAAGAACTGTTTTCGTACTCGAGCCGAATTCATATGTTATGATTTTTTCCTAAGAACTTGACTACTCTCAGATTCGAACTTTGGTACCTTCCACAAGTCTGACACCTTTACCACTGAGCCACTGAGGAATTCAATGTATATTTTTTTAGAACTTATATATATATATATATATATATATATATATATATATATATATATATATATATATATTATTGCGCATGTTGCGCTATAACCTAGTGCGCAAGTGTATTGTGCTTAAGCTCTTCACGCATTATTGGGATCATATGGTTTGATTTCTACACTAGCTTAGCATATTGGATTTTATGCTAGTGCGATGTATGTGGCTTCTTTGAGTTTCCGGCTAGTTGTATTCTCGTCCTTTGCCACTATCTGTATGTTATCCCATTAGATGCGCTGGTCTTCGTTCGAGACCTGATCTTTCTGTTTCACCCTTGCGGATATTGTCCTTATGTTCCTGAGTACTCACTTTGAGTGGTCTACTGTTCTCTCCTATGTAAATTCTACAAAATATATATTGGATTACTCAGTGGCTCAGCAAAAAGGTGTCAGGCTTGTAAGTGAAAGGTACCGAAGTTCGAATCTGAGAGTAGTCAAGTGCTTGGGAAAAGTTCATAATATATGAAATCCACTCAACTGCGAAAACAGTCGTTCTCAGGACTAAGACCAATGACAAAAGCAGAGTCCACTTCCGAAACGTCGTGCTATAAAAGCAAAACCTGTGGAAACAGGTCGATCAACTCAACTAATATGAAACCACAGTTACAAAACACTTATAATACATAAGTGTTTCTTCATCTAACAAAATAGTATGTTAATAAGCATTATTTTTTTCTGTGCCACTTTTTACATATATCACAGGGTTTTGAATCAAATCAATATGTTAGAAAATTCAACAAAAGCATAATAGTTTCCCATAAATTTTCTCGAGAAAATTTGTCGTTACTCATTTAGTATCTAAATGTATGCCAAAATTTTGACTCCTTGTTCCAGTTTTCAAGAAAATTTGAAAGAAGTAAATTTTTTTCAATTAAAGTGCGCTATCCGGATGACAAACTTTTACGAAAATCGCGAAAGCACATGTGCACGTACACTTACACGCATACGCACATGCAGACACTAGCACGTTCACACACATATGTTCGCGTTTGTGACAACAAATCGTTTAAAATAATCATTTAATTTATTAAAAATGAATATTAAATGTACAATAAATACTCGTTGTTATTTAACTTGACTATAGCAACTGGTCGCCTATTAGACATAAAATAAATTTCCTTATAACATCATTTGATCTATAATTTTCAGTATAGTAATAACAAACTTATGAAACTAATTCTGTAAAAATATTAATAGCACTTAAAAGATTCTGGAGAATATCATAACGGACATCAACATTTTTTTTGTTAAATGATCTACATGGAATACTAACGTATGGTTACCATAGTAAGGACATGGTACTTAAATCTTGATATCTCTAACGATAGTGCTGTGGAACGTTTTGTGAAGTTTGTAACGGAAGCTTCAGAGGCTGGTTGCGGAGTTGAATCCAGAGATGGATTCATAAGAAGTCGTATAGTTTCAAGAAAGAAGATGCCATGTTTTCTACACCAAAAAGCGTTATACGGGAAAAATATAATATTACTCAAATATTACATTTTATCATGGTTTTGGGGCACCTCAAAGATTCATTTTACAAACTTGATTTTTTTTACATAGCCTAAATATATCTTAAAATACCTATAAATCAGTATTCCATTGAAATACTTTGAATATTTAAGATCCTTAAAGTTTATCCAAAAATTGAGATTTTTAATTGCAGTAAGGCACCTCGAGTCATTTTTTGATTTTATTGAAATATAAGTGGTAGTTTTAGCTTGGCAAAAGGCAACTTTTTTGGACTATTGCGTTTTAATTTTCTAAAAATATTTTTTTTCACTCCGCCCTAACGAGCATATTAGCCTAGTTAGAGATATCAAGATTTAAGTACCATGTCCTTAATATGGTAACCATACGTTAGTATTCCATGTAGAGCATTTAACAAAGAAAAATTTTTAATGATGTCCGTTATGATATTCTCCAGAATCTTTTAAGTACTATTAACATTTTTACTTAATTACTTTCGTAAGTTTGTTATTACTATACTGAAAATTATAGATCAAATGATTTTATAAGGAAATTTGTTTTATGTCTAATAGGCGACCAGTTGCGATCGTTGTAGGACTATCGCTATAGTCAAGTTAAATAGCAACGAGTATTTATTGTAAATTTAATATTCATTTTTTATAAATTAAATGATTATTTTAAACGATTTGTTGTCACAAACGCGAACATATGTGTGTGAACGTGAGTGTCTGCATGTGCGTATGCGTGTAAGTGTACTTGTACATGTGCGTGCGCGATTTCCGTAAAAGTTTGTCATACGAATTTAATTGAAAAGAATTTACCTCTTTCAAATTTTCTTGAAAACTGGAACAAGGAGTCAAAATTTTGGCGTACATTTAGATACTAAATGGGTAACGCCAAATTTTCTCGAGAAAATTTATGGGAAACTGCTATGCTTTTGTTGAATTTTCTAACAGATTGATTTGATTCAAAACCCTGTGATATATGTAAAAAGTGGCACAGAAAAAATAGTGCTTATTAACATACTATTTTGTTAGATGAAAAAACAGTAATGTATTATAAGCGTTTTGTAACTGTGGTTTCATATTAGTTGAGTTGATCGACCTATTTCCACAGGTTTTGCTTTTATAGCGCGACGTTTCGGAAACGGGCTCTACCTTCGTCCTTAGAACGATTGTTTTTTGCAGTTGAGTCGATTTCATATATTATGAATTTTTCCCAAGCGCTTGACTACTCTCAGATTCGAACTTCGGTACTTTTCACTTACAAGCCTGACACCTTTTTGCTGAGCCACTGAGTAATCCAATATATATTTTTTAGAACTTACATAGGAGAGAACAGTAGACCACTCAAAGTGAGTACTCAGGAACATAAGGACAATATCCCCAAGGGTGAAACAGAAAGATCAGGTCTGGAACGAAGACCAGCGCATCCAATGGGATAACATGCAGATAGTGGCAAAGGACGAAAATATAACTCGCCGGAAACTCAAAGAAGCCACATACATCGCACTAGCACAAAATCCAATATGCTAAGCTAGTGTAGAAATCAAACCATATGGATCCCAATAATGCGTGAAGAGCTTAAGCACAATATACCTGCGCACTAGGTTATAGCGTAACATGCGCAATAAACACTGCGCAACCCGGAAATAGTTTATATATATATATATATATATATATATATATATATATATATATATATATATATATATATATAACTTTTTTGGACTCTTACGTTTTAATTTTATAAAAACAAATTCTTTCACTCCACCCTAATGCTCGTGCACCAAAAGTATCCTTTACTTATATTTATAAACGTTAATTGGTTTAGACATCTTCTAATTTGTATAAATATCTAACTATTTGATATTACTAAAGTTGGTGATACAATAATTTTTCAAATAACTTAAATAACCTTACTTTAAATTTATTTTGTTGTATTTTATATATATTATATATATTATATATATATATATATATATATATATATATATATATATATATATATATATATATATATATGAATTTGTATTTGTCCCATTTACTAGTAAAAGTTAGTACATGGATAAGCTACAACTTAAAAAAAAACCTATGTTTATAAAGAAAAAAAAGATGTCTGTTTGATTTTGCTTTCTATTTATTAAACCCAATAACAATTAAAATCACGAACAGTGTTCAGTCAATTACTCAAGCAAAACGATCCAATTTAAAACAATATAAAAGGAAAGTGTGTATAATTAGCGGTAGCTACCTTTATATAAGTCCAATAGGATATATTAATAAATTTAAGTATTACTTGCTGTGGTATAAGAATAACGTGTTTACATTAACGAACGAAAGTAAAATTTTGTTAGTTTAATTAATAATTTGTTACATCACGTTACTGACAACCTTCATGATACTCTTTATGAGTTTTTAATTTATAGAAGTCTTGGTTTAGAATTATGTAAGTTTCTCTAAAAATGTAATTAAACCAAAATTTTTGCACAGCGTTTTGAGTGTGTAATTTTATTAGAGGTAAATAAATAAAAATTAGAATTCATTTAAATTTGAAAAATTAATGTTTTAATTTTCAAAACTTGCCTATTTACAGCACATGTTTACACGCGAAATCAGCAATTTTAATAATAAAGTAAAATAAATGGGTGCATATGAATGGTCAACTTTTGTATTAACAAAAACATTGTACTGGGCGAGACATGGGTAGAGTCTAGTTACATATATATCAATAGCGTAGAATAGGTGTTTATGGACCGCAACGTGTAAGTACGAGTCCGAGGTCCATAAACGTTGTTTGCGCCCGAAATACGTATAAAATGTTATGCAATATCGTTTCAATGACCATTTATTAATAAATATTTTGTCTGTTCATCTTCGGTGAGCAGTTTATTTTTAATTTTGTTTTAAGTTGCATGAATTTCATATCTCGATATTATTAAAACTGGTCGTGTATTATAATCTACCAAATAATTTGTATTCGTTACAGAGAAAATAGCTTTTCTTATTGTGAGCAGTAAGATGAGAAAACAATAATCTGTATACATACGTTCGCGTAACTATAGCACCTAAGTTAATAAGACTAGAATAGGTGATCGCCATCTTTATCTAACTACTAACTGAATGTGAATTCGGAAAACAAAAAAAAAAACATTTACTCTAGCGCCCGCGAGCTCTGAAGTAGTTCGCGGGCGCTAAAGTGGCATTTTACGCCCGTTAAATTGATTCATAAAATATACTTTATAGTCCGATCTTGCATAAAAGTAGATTTTTTTTGTTTACATTTACTTATTTGCGTTTAAATTTTCTTTTTCATTAAGACCATAATGTGAAATAGTATGTTATATATCAAATGACTGAGGAACTCTTTTTAATCCCGCGAGTGAATCTACAATCACTCGAAGGGTTAAAAGATTTCTCAGCTCGGCAGTATATATGTTTTTTTTTGTCATTCCGAGATAAATATACCAAAATTCATCCTGAAGTTTTAAAAGCCCGGATGCGAAATGGCGCGCGATTCGTCATTAGGAATCTAGGTTGATTTGTTGCTAATTCCTAGAGACTAAAGGTGATACTTCAGCCCATAGAAACAGAGGCTGAAACAATTTAATCTCGGAATGACAAAAAAGCGTTTTATTCATTCTTTGATAACATTTTGCAGAGCTTAATTTGTATGCTCCGGATGTTATGAGAACGTTAAAATTAATTGTCATTATCATACCGGTTTGAGTTCACAATAGATATGATGGACTAAAAATTTTCGAATTGGAATTTCATATTTTGGGATTCCGCCTTCTTGGTCTAAAACTTATTTTTAGTTTACTTTCGATTTGTTATAATTACAATTTGCCTGTTTAGAAGGAGAGAATCTGCCTATATATATATATATATATATATATATATATATATATATATAAAGCATCATTGCATTAGGGTAGAAATTAATTATTATTTCACGTCATATTTAACTAGACTTTAATGTATACAGTTTTGAACTGTAATCTGGTTTCCGCAAACTGTAAGATCTGGTTGATTTGATCGAGCATGATTTGTTTGAGATTGATTGATTAATTAATTGAATTGACTGTGTGTGTGTGTGTGTGTGTGTGTGTGTGTGTGTGTGTGTGTGTGTGTGTGTGTGTGTGTGTGTGTGTGTGTGTGTGTGTGTGTGTGTGTGTGTGTGTGTGTGTGTGTGTGTGTGTGTGTTGTGTGTGTTGTGTGTGTGTGTGTGTGTGTGTGTGTGTGTGTGTGTGTGTGTGTTGTGTGTGTGTTGTTGTTGTGTGTGTGTGTGTGTGTGTGTGTGTGTGTGTGTGTGTGTGTGTGTGTGTGTGTGTGTGTGTGTGTGTGTGTGTGTGTGTTGTGTGTGTGTTGTGTGTGTTGTGTGTGTGTGTGTGTGTGTGTGTGTGTGTGTGTGTTGTGTGTAGTGATGAATAAATAAAAATATATATATATAAAATTTATATATATATATATATAAAATATTTTATAAATAATTTTTAATATTATTATAAATTATGATGTAAGTGTAGTTGTTAGAATGTATGTAAGATGTATAGTGTGTGTGTGTGTGATGTGTGTGTATGTTGGTGTGTGTGATGTGATGTGTGTGTGTGTGTGTGTGTGTGTGTGTGTGTGTGTGTGTGTGTGTGTGTGTGTGTGTGTGTGTCATTGTGTGTGTGTGTGTGTATGTGTGTGAATTGTGTGGTGTGTTGTAGTGTGTGTATGTGTATGCTAGCTTGCGTAGCTGCGTGCGTGCGTGCGTGCGTCAGTGCGTGCGTGCGTCGTCATGTCGTGCGTGCTGCGTGCGTGCTGCGTGCGTGCGTTGCATGCGTTGCGTGCGTGCGTGCTGTGCGTGCGTGCGTATGCGTGCGTGCGTGCGTGCGTGCGTTGCGTGCGTGCCTGTGATGTGTGTGGTTGAAAAAGACCTCCGAAAAGAAACCATAGGGGTGGAAAATATGGTCCTCCACGTGGGCGTATAGAAAAGTAGTGGGGAAGGTGCACCGGAAGTGGCGTCACAAAATCCAAGATAGCGGAAGGTGTCCCTCTTCTACTGTTATTTGTCAATTTCGTTTCAGGTAAAGTACCTTTTCCGTTCATAGTACCCCAAAGTGTCATTAAGAAAAGTTGTTCAATAAATAAAACTATAATTCTATGCAAAATTTTACAAAGATCAGCCTACTTTTATTAAATCCGCGTTTTTTTGCATTGTATGAAAGAACAATTGCGTCGGTCGTAGTAAAGCAAACAATTCACTGTTATTATCTTAGATAAACTTCAAAACTTTGAAGTATTTGTTCTAAATTGATTACTTATCTCAGTAATTTGCAAATTACTTGTTCTTTAGTTTTTACTTGTTCTGTAGTTTTTTGTATTAAAAATGTTGAATCTCGAACAGCGCATTCACCTAATACAATGTTATGGACTTGGGGAAGGATCTAATGCTCATGTTTTTAATAAGCTTCACGAGCGATTTCCAATGGTGGCAATGGAGTAAAAAAAACCTGTGAAAAAGTTTACAGAAACTGTAAGTGTGCAAAATTTGAACAAAAAAAAAGCTAATTCATGATCTTGAAGATGATGCTACACTGTTAGTGGTAGAATCCGTGAACACTGATAATCAATTATCATTGAGAAACCGGTCTACTGAATTATCAATAAGTAAATCGCACATACAAATAATTCTCAAAGAAAATAAAATTATACCATTTAAACCCACGTTCATTCATAAATTAGAAGCTGGAGACGATGGCCAGCGATGGCTGTTTTGTTTATGGGTTGGAGAAATGATTTTGAACGACAGATATTTTTATAAAAAATTTTTTCAGATGAGTCAACTTTTACAACTAATGGCATCGTGTCGCCACAAAATTGTAGGTATTGGTCTGGTGAGAATCCACATTTTCGTATAGTAACTAACAGTCAACAGTACAAGAAAGTAAATGTATGGTGGGCAGTAAGGTACGATAAAATTATTGGCGGCACTAATGTAAACCAACATTTCTATTTGGATGTGCTCGAAAACTTTTTTTACCTGCCATGGAAGACGTGAATTTAGAAGATATTCATTTTCAACAAGACGGATATCCAGCTCATTCGACTCGTTTGATTACAATTTTTTTGAATGAGCACTTTCCTGAAAGCTGGATTGGACAACATGGTCCAATTCATTGGCCACCACAATCGCCGGACTTGACCCCATTGAATTTTTACTTATGGGTTATTTGAAGCAATAAAGTTTATTCATATGATCTTCATGATAACATCGACTTATTAAAACAAAAAATTAGGGATGCTGTAGTTGAAATTAACCCAATGATCATAGAGAAAGAATATGACGATTTTAGAGTTAGGATAGAAAAATATGCAGATCTTGGAGGAAGCCAAATAGAGTTTCTTTTTTTGATGAACTGTAAAAATTTTAATTTGAAAATTTCTAATCACCCTGTTTTGTCATCTAAGATTTATCATGTAATAGTAAATAATAAAAAATATTTTTTTCGTATTTTCTACTTTTATTATCAAAGTAGGCAGATCATTCTGAACGCCATATGTTTTCATTCTGAACAACTTTTCTTAGTAACACTTTAGCGTATTATAAACGGAAATGGTACTTTACCTCAAACGAAATGGACAAACTTGATTTTAACAAATCGAAAGTAAACTAAAAATAAATTTCAAACCAAGCAGTTAAGGAAATTATTGAGTTAAAATGTAGAAACGTAGTATGACGGTGTCGGCGGACGCTGCTACGCTCACCGTCGTTCTGTTGTGGAGGGGTATTGTATCGTCAAATTTGCGAGTGAAGTAAAAGTGGAGAGCTAAATTTTCTGTTTGAGCAAAGCAGTTATTTTGAAAGATTTACATTAACGTAATTTGTTTAGTCATCTGATATAAATGGATCAATTTACATAATAAAGTTTAAGTAAAACAGTTTGAACACAAATTTAGGTTGGGTATTGCATAATTAAATATTTAGCATGAAATAGTATTTTTACGGTACGATAAATAAATTTTAATTTCCTACTGTATAAAATACATGTAAAACTTGTGTATAGATAACTAGTAAGCATAGTATAATCTTTATTATTATAAAAATCTTCATGTATTCGATGGAAAGATAAAAATTTGTTTGGTTGGATAAGAATTTCAATTATATTGTAAATTTGGATGTAGGGACAATAATGTGGTTCGAAAAAACTGATTTGCTTACATTCCTGTATACAATACGAAGAATAGTCAATGGAGGGTATTGCGATCATGAAATAACCTCGTCAAGATTTTGCCGGATCTTGACATGTTGATGGCCCATGATTCCGTTTTCACCATTTTTGGCATGTCTGTGTGCATGTCTGTGTATGTGTTTGTATGTAAACACTATAGTGTCAGATCGTTTGAGCGTAAGTTATGAAATTCGGTATACGGCTATTGTGGCATATAGGACATATAGGACTACCGGAAGTACCTGTTAACCTACACAGTTTTCAAATTTCTTCAAGTAAACTAGTCATAAAAATGTCGCTATTAATTTGAAACTTCTTACATACATGAAAGACACTGCAAAACTATTAAATATGAAATTTCAAGCTGATTAGGGAACCAGGAATGGTATTTAGATAAAAAAACTTCTTATATAAAATGAGTTAATTTTCGATTAGAATGCTGCAGCATCAATAAAAATCGTGAAAAACGTATATATACCTATAATAAAATACTTATCTTTTTTGGGGTTTTTAATGGTGTATTTTAAATTATACAATCTAAACGTTTCGATAACACTTACAGTTATCTTCATCAGTAGTAATATTTGTTAAAATTGTTAAATATATATATATATATATATATATATATATATATATATATATATATATATATATATATATATATATATACCCAGTTTCACCTTGATTATTGAACTAAAAATGAACAAAAACAATTTAATTTGCTAACAATACACATTAAACGTAAAAGTACCGACAAGGCTAAGTGATTGGACTGGTAATGTAAGGAAGAAGAGTTCTAATCCCGGACCAGGAAATTAATTTTTTTTTGTTAAAATCGTTTGTAAATTTTATTTTAATATACATTTATACTTTAAATTAATAATTGAGAGTGCATCTTAAAACACTATTAAAATATATATTAAACAAAAAGTGAAAATTTTCAAGAAACTTATTGTAATTTTTATATGTACGTATACGGGAATGTTGAATGGAGGCACCCCAGATTTGTTTTTGTTGCTGTAGCGAGGAAACGTTATGTATGACATTGATAACGAACAAAACATACACCTTTTGGGTTTACACCGATCGTACAGATCCTCAAGGTTTCTTGAAAAACTTGAAAATTTAGAGCTATTCTCGTATTTTTTTTCAACTGGTTTTGATTATGTTATGGACGTGCTGTACTTTGAATATTTTGATATTGGCTCAAAAGAAAGAGTGAAAAATAAATCTAAAATCAGACAATATGATGCAATCGAGAATTTTAGTTCAATTATAGAAAAATTACGGTACCGCTTCCGAAAAGGCTATACTTTAAGAGGATTTTCTTTCGTTTTGGAGAGAGTGTAAAATCAGTATCCGACTGGCAGGCTTCTTACCTTTGGAAACATTTATTTGTAAGCTCCCTCCCTTCACCATATTTTATACTGAATGTACACTATAGCAATTTTGCAAACTTAAAACTAAACCCATTCACTATGACATCACCTGTATACTCTGCTTCTTTGGATAGGAATTTACTGTGATAATGCTTAATACAAATATCGATTATTAAAAAACTGCTACCTTGGTAAGTGCAACGTGTCGCCCTGGCCAGTCTGACGATGTAAATGGAAACAAAAAAAAAACCTTCATAGTTCGTTAATTGGGTGGGTAGGGTGTAGGTCGGACTCGAGTACTGCTACCTTCTAGTGGCGAGTTCTGTCTCGTTTTGATCTTTCAAAGTGAACTAAATGCTGCAGAGTTCTTCGGTATTATAATTTTTCTAGTAAAATAATATTTTCTGACACAGTACGCGAGTGGAAAATATTAACATACAGCTATTGCTTTGATGTTTCTATTACTTTTGTTTACAATTAAAAAAAATGTGCGATCGGAAGATATTTTCTGATTCTGATTTTTTTTGTAGTTTTTTTACATTACCCGATCGATAAACTTCAATGGATATCGAAAATGTTTATTATTTATTTGTTGTTAATGCCAAGGCAACTATTTTTCGCTATAGCATCATGTACTGAAAATGTAGTGAGAAAAAAAGGAGTACCATTTTTTACAGTTATTATTTACATCATTAAAAGCAAGTTAATAATTACTTCTTATCCTTAATTAAAATTATATTAGCACTTCCGGTTATATTGGAAGTAGACCTAACGATTAAAATAGTACACTTATGCCTAGTAAATTGAAAGATTTAAAACAAAGATTTGTTTTCTTGTAACTTCTTTAAAATTTAAATTAGGTAATACATAATCAGATATAAGTTTGCCTTATTACTAATTGGAGCATAATAAGTATTCAAACACCATAAAATTGTCTCTATTACCTTTAAGACACCTGTTTTATTTCTTCAATTTTATACATTTGTTGTTTCTGATTAAAAGTGTAACAAGTAAATATATTCTGATCTAAATTAACAATAAACATTCAGGGTCAATATGTAAAAAGAATATAAATTATTCTTTAACTGGCGCATAGAATAATTTCATTTTCACGTCGGATTTCCGTTAATTCTTTTCTAGTTATTGGACATCTATTCTGTCTGCACTTTCTATGATAATACGTGGGCGTTAAATATGGAAGCTTGACATTTTGACATTATTGTTTATAAGTAGAAATGCTTGATTAATCTGTTTACATAAAGCATCTTCCGTAATAAGCATGTACCATAAACAATTTAGTAGATTAGAACTAATGTAAGCAGGTGTAAAGCTAAAGATTGTTTACAGTAAAGTGATTTCTAATTTCTAATTGCGGTAATTTAAAATTTATAATTAATTCCGTATTTTTTTTCGGTTTTAAGATTTCTGAACAAGTTTGTTACGTACAATTGTTGTTTAAACTAATTATGAATGAGAAAGATGTTTATTTAATGAAAGTATGTATTACAGTTAATTTGCAAGAAGTGTAAAGAAAAAAGATTACGGAACCATATGTTCCGTTCTCTACGCCGAGGGACAGCGCGCGGTGTTAAGCATTTCTATATTCATAAACAACGGTCATGCATACATACTGAAGCTAGTAATTAAAGACACATTTTATGTCTAGTTTCTTTACCGTTTTTGTCTACTAACAGCATTAATAAATATGTATTATCATAGCAGCACAGCACAGATTTTAAACAATATAAAAATTAATATTAAAAAAAATATGTGTACCTTAACGAAGATCTGAGTTGATATGTATCTGGAAAATGTCTGAGATTAGTTTTCTGAAAATTTGATAGGGGGGGGGAGCTCATTTTCAGTTTTCTGCAACTTCTGATTTTACTGGAAAATTATTTACAAACTTCTAATAACGCTAAACTTGGCAAAGTTCGCTATGTCAAAAATTGAATAACTCATGTTTCCATGACAACTCCTATTTTTAGTACACTTTCTCGTCAAAAATGAACTCTGTCGCCCGTTCTTCTAGCTACTTTTCTCTGGAAAGGACCTTTGGTCTGGAACTTTCAACAAAAGATGCCTTCCAGTAATGGGTTCTGCACAACAAATTAGCTAGTTCCTAGGTCTCTCCTTGAAAAGTGACAGCCAAAAAAACAATGTTAGTTATATTTACTTTTATAATTGTGTGTTTTATGACTATACGGAAAATTAGGATGAGTCTCATGCGCAGACCAACCTTTTTGTAAATCTGTAACACTGGACTTGCGGTAACACCTCTAATAAAAAAATGTACCAGACAAATAAACTAAAAAAAAAATGTCTATCATATACCACTAATGTACAACGCTTCTTGAGAAAGTGATGGTTATAAAAGTTTACCGAATTCTAAGTAGCCTCAGCCTTATTTATTAGAATTTGTTCGATTTTGAAGATCTCTAAACTTTCCTAGCAATCAAGTTCGTATATTATTAACATGTTTAATTATCTACTACATGACTGTTATCAGACATATGTAGGACTACGGCAGAATGGTTCCAACGTTAGTATTTAATATGAGCTTTATTTGTTTAAATCGAATTTTGGTAGGTTGTTAAATAGGCATATATAATATATATATATATATATATATATATATATATATATATATATATATATATATATATATATATATATATATATATATACCGGATGCCCACGAGATCACTTTCCGGCTGCCATTTTTTTATTTATCTATCGATTTAAATGAAACTTGGCAGGGTTGTTACTCTAATCAAACGTCATTTTTAGTAATTTTTGACAAGCATTTCCGACTTCCGGTTTCACCGGAAATGACCTTAACTTTTGATTTTTAAATGACACCCCCTGTATATTTTTAGTTTTTCGGATTTTGGAGGTCATTTTACGGCCGATTGCGTAATATTTAAATCGATTTTTTTCCAAATGTAATTTTAAAATTGAATTTTATTTTCTCATCCAGAGTGCCATGACCATCTTAAAATCATTCTATATACTTAACTCACTTCCAGAAAAACGCAAACCTCACTTTTATCTTTGTTAACTTTTTTACTAGAACGTTCTAAACTTTATTTTTGCCGCAGCTCAAAAAAATTAAATGGTAGCATACCACTTTCATAAAACTACTAAATGCAGTATTTTAAAACGAATTTAATGACGTATAACACGTTTTGTCATTTTTACCCATTTTCGATTTAAAACATTTTTATTTTTATATTTACGTCTTACTCATTAATAAAATACACTTCTTATGTCACAGCACATCTGAGTTGCCATGAAAACAATACGTGGCTAGGTTGCCATGGAAACACTATGGTAAATTTAAAAGTTTGACAGGTAATAATAAAGGTTGTTGTTTATTAACATAAATCTAATGTTTTACTTAAAAATTAAATTAAAGTTTGTACTTAGTTTAATTATAAAATTAACAAAAATGTTTACGAAGAGTGAGTAGGTTGATATACTTATTATGTATGGACAATGTGCCAAAAATGCAGCGTAAACCGAACGAGTTTATCGGCAAGAATATCCTGAGCGTCTTCATCATCCTACAAGACAATACATTATCCTTATAAGAAAAATGCGCCAAGAACCAGATAATTTGTAACAACATTTTATTATTAATGAACAAACGGAAGAAAATGTAATAGCATATGTCATTCAGAACCCCACAGCATCCACAAGGGAAATTGCCTTTGAATTAGACATTGGCGCAGAATCACCAAGAAAGATCTTGAAGAAACATGGATACAAATCATTTAAGTACCAGCTTCACCAACATTTGTAGAAGACTGGAATATTGCAACTGGTTCTTGGAACATAACGATGTCGATAATAGCCTAGCCGATTCTATTTTGTATTCTGACGAGTCGAGATTTACCAATAATGGAATGTTCAACCGGCAAAATACAAGATATTGGTCAACGATAAATGAACACCGAATGATGGAAGGTAATTTTCAAAAGATATTTGGAGTAAATGTATGGGCTGGAATAATTGGTACTCGTATTGTGGGACCGATTCTTTTCCAAGGGCATTTAAATGCAGAACGATATTTGGGTTTTTTACAACATGAAATTGAAAATTTTTTGGAGGAATTACCGTTGGAAATAAATAATCAACACCTTTATTATCAACAAGATGGTGCGCCGGCTCACAACGCTATTGTTGTGAGAAATTACTTAGAAGCACGATTTGGAGAACATGTTATCTCTACCCGTGGACCGATCCGGTGGCCTCCTCGTTCGCCTGACCTTACACCTCTTGACTTTTTTTTGTGGGGCCATATTAAGGAGATTGTTTACCGAACACCGCCAACAACACTTAACATCTTAGAAAACCGTATACGAGTGGCATTTGCTAGCATTACCCCCGACATGCTTAGGAATGTCGTAGAAAACAACGTTTTTCGTGTTAGGAAATGTCAAGAGGTGGAAGAGCAGCACTTTGAAAATTTAATTGGTGGTTGAAAGGTCCAAAATTTATAATCTAATACCTATTGTTAATGTTATATTATTGTTAATGTTATTAATTTTTTTAAATTATTTTTAATACTGTTTAACATTATTACACTCTGTTTGTTTCAAAATAAATTTTGTTCAATCGTTGACTGAAAAAATTGGGAAAATACGCAAAGTAAAGCATTAAAATTGTGCTGCTTTAAAAACAACTCTCAGACGCGCCCATAATGTGTCTGTCCTTTTCTTTCTTTTTTGCTACGGCAAAAATAAAGTTTAGAACGTTCTAGTAAAAAAGTTAACAAAGATATAAGTGAGTTTGCATTTTTCTGGAAGTGAGTTAAGTATGCAGAATGATTTTAAAATGGTCATGGCATTCTGGATGGGAAAAAAAAATTCAATTTTAAATTTACATTTGGAAAAAATCGATTTAAATATTACGCAATCGGCCGTAAAATGACCTCCAAAATCCGAAAAACTAAAAATATACAGGGGGTGTCATTTAAAAATCAAAAGTTAAGGTCATTTCCGGTGAACCCGGAAGTCGGAAATGCTTGTCAAAAATTCCTAAAAATGACTTTTGGTTAGAGTAACAACCCTGCCAAGTTTCATTTAAATCGATAGATAAATCAAAAAATGGCAGCCGGAAAGTGATCTCGTGGGCATCCGGTATATAAATGGAAACAATATCAATTTTTGGAATATTGATAACATCACTACGACATTGAGGCGTGTTTATCCACCGGTTGACTCTTATCTGGATTTGGAAAGCGAATAATGAATGTTTTCAAATTTGAACTGCGAACTATGGAATCATTTTGTAAACAGCGGGATAATTTTAATGCTAGTTTATTGGAGACCATCAATTACTCTACAATAATTCGGGAAATATCTGCAAGTTCAAAATAAGCACCAGAGGAATGCTTTGGTGAGATAAACTCTGACGTTACTTTATGTTTTAGTATGAAGCCGGTATCATAAAGCCAAAACTGCCATTTTAGTAATGCTTAGGGCATCTTTGATGCAAATGAAGATAACGGTTTGATTAATCGCTTGACACTTCATTAGCTATTTGTGGTAGCGGAGTATGATTTGATCAGCATGCGTAAGGTCAATCCTGTGTTGTTTTTGTAACAATTTGACGGATAGTATTACTTAACTAAAGTGGAAGCTTCCGATAGGTTAATGTTATTAAGAACTGGTTTTGGCGACACAGCTTGTGATTAGTAACTTTTAAATTTATTTAGTCCGGGGGGTTTCACTCAGTTCCTTTACAAATTACTTTCTCAGCTTTGGTTCAAGTAGAAGCAGGTACAGCGTTTTTGGGATAAGAGGAATATATCATGTGTGCGTAGTGAGTAAATGTTGGTCCGACGTGGTTATTTTACTCACGCTGACGTGACAAGCTCCGTCTCTAACATCTGATCGTGGACAACTTCTGTTAGCGTTTATAGGAACATACGTGATTTTTCAGTGTTTTCTCCAGAAAAATCGTGATAATTGACTTATTGTGGTGTTAGTATATAATGTTAAGGTAGTTCATACTTAATTAGTGAACATTATTAGTGTATATTATATTATATTATAGTGTTAGATTTTATGAACACGTATTCGTGCCTTTGTGACATTACAATAGCAACTTGTAAGTATTTTGTTACGTGCTTTAATAAAGTAAAGCCCATGTGAGGTTTGGTAAGTTTCAGAACAAATGGCTTTAAGTGATTCCACCATATGCTTGTGAAATATAAGATATCGAGCCTGCTGGTGTTATTCGTATTAGAACTTTGATAGTGTTATGATGTTTATAGGTAGGCCATAGGCCATAGAATAAATTTACATAGTCGAAAGTACATTACATTTAGTGTCGAATAGAAAATTCTAGAAATAGTTGGGATACTAACATGAAATCTATAAGAAAACAAAGTAAAATCTAAATTTAACCTGAGTTCTATTAACACTATCAAAAAATGATGGAACTTATTTGTAATAACTGTTTGTGTTTCACCGCCTACGATTTTTGATAAAATTGTCAGAAAACAATCACATCCCATAAGAACGTGTGTTAAAGTTGTCCAACATAAGGAAGGGTAACACGTTGTGACGTCACTAATTAGAGTCACCCGGTTCGTTCTCTATTTTTTTGTGTCAGTTTAGTGTGTTAAATGGTTTGCATATTTTTAGAAACGAATTCATTTCGTAGTTACAATTACTTTATTAAATATGAACTGCAATTTTAAAACTTAAATCTTCACATTTCTTGACAGCTAATGAAACTCTTATTTTATCCTAAATTATTATAAAATAACTACACCAATGCACCTTAACCATAATTATCGTACTTTCAAATTTTATACTGGAGCTCCAGAGGACCTTCTAACGGTTTCTTACATCTTGTTACCGAGACCATATTTTTACTTGATGTTGACGTGATCTTGTTCCACTTCTATTAATCATTTTTCTTTAATCTTCAAAATTTATAGATTTCTATTTAAAGTTTCTGTAACTTCTAAGAAATTTACATTTCTTAAAACTCCAAAGGGAATGCGCTACTTTGACAGCTACCGTGTGATATTTTTCTTATCAGTTTAGTGAAAAGTTTCATAAGGAAATCTTCTGATGTAATATTTACTATATCTAAGCTAACTGTGGGGAAAACACAGAGACACATTTCTACCAATTCTTTGTTCCTTTAGTTTTGCTTATTATGGTTTTACAATGATAAGTTACATTTATGTGCCACGCTGAACTCGATACGTCCATTTTGAGAGTTCTGCTTGGAAAGTTGTTCAAGAATGTAATTTACATGATGTTAACGAAATCCGGTTATGATTATGATAAACCATGTTATAAGTCCCATCTAATCCTTTAGTTAAAAGGACGTCTTTTGTGATGCTGGTCGAGTAAAATTTCCCAACTATTATCTACCACAATTCATTTGTGTAACAGGTGCCAATATTAGGTAACATCTAGTTCATCATGGGACATTGCTCGTGTTTCAAGTAGGGTGCGAGGGTATACAGCTTAGTCTATGCATGGTGTGTGGTTTCGTGCAAACACAAAGATGACATTTTTTATAATCAAGGTACATTTTTAACCTGTTTTTTTATATGGATTAGTGGTACTCGACTATTGTGGCGATGGGCGAAGTCTAAAAAATTCCGTCTCTGCTTTGAATTTTTCTACGTAGGGGGCGAATTATGTTTTCTTACGTGTATAATAGGTAGATAAAACTTGGACCAGTTACTATTTCTGTGTAGATTGGTAAAATACAGCTGTAGCTCTATGTCCTTCATTAAAGTGAGTTATGTTGTACGATGTTCAATTGAAAACTAAAAGTTAGAAACGATACTCAGGTATGGAATCAGTTGTTAACTTGGATGCATCTTCATGAGAAATTTTGTGACGATTAATATTGCACAATTTCGGATGTTTGGGGACGCGGTTATTAGGTTAATTGAGGGTTTTGAAAGTCTCGAATAATCACTAATACTCTTAATTTTAGTCATTAGCAGATGGTTGAAGACTTAAAGTTATAAAAGGTATTTTGGAAGCTCACCATCTAGTAGGTTCTCTTCCAAAAGAGGTCGTCTGTGATGTACCACAACTGGTACCTGGGTGCATTACAAAATATATATATATATATATATATATATATATATATATATATAATTATTATTATTATAGCTTTATTGTGTTAATACACGTAGTTCATACTCGTCAAAAATATCACCTTTTAATTTGACATTAATAGGACTAGTATTTTAATTCATGAACCGTTTTCAACAGTTATCAAAACATCAATACGGATCAACTAATTTCGTTATCATTTAAGTATTCACTTAGTGAGTAGTATGCTCTGCGTGTAAGTAATAGTTTTGTGTTTTTCAAATTGCTTTGTATTTAGATTACGAGTAAATAATGTCAGCTTATTATAAACAAAGATGCAAAATTGTTTGTTGAAAAGGCATAATCGTTGGTATGGGACAAGTATGTTGTTCCTATTTCGAGTGTTACGGTTGAGTAAGTCACAGTGAAAAGTGTATTAATTTATATTTCACTTTCAGGCAAATCGTTAACAAAATTAATAAACAATAGGGGGCCTAATACTGATCCTTGTGGAACACCCACCTCAACTTGTTTAAAATCTGAAAATGTATTTTGACAGTAAACCCCTTGTTTACGTTCCTCTAGATAGGATTTTATGAGATCAACAGTTTCATGTGATATTCCATAACATGCAATTTTTTGTAACAAAATGTCATGAGGAACACAGTGAAAAGCCTTAGTGAGGTCATAGAACGTTGCTCCAATAGTTTTATTACTTTCAAATCCTTTATTTACGTACCTCATTAAATCAATAATTGCAGTAGCTGTAGATTTGCCAAGTCGGTAACCGTATTGCATATTTTTTAGAATATTATGTTCCTCTACATAATTATAAAACTTATTCTTTACTGCTGGTTCAAAAATTTTTGAGAATATAGGAACTATGGAAATTGGCCTATAATTAGACACATCATCTGAATCACCAGTCATATAAATTGGTACAACTTTTGAAACCTTTAAACAGGTTGGATACACTGACTTTCTAATACATTCATTTATAAGTTTTGTGAAAGGGATAATAATTATGTTTTTAATATACTTTATTATTTGAGGGTTTAACTCATAAATATCCTTACAAGGACTATGTTTTATTTTGTTAACTATATCCCATGGTAAACTGGCTGTTTGAAGTCCGATTTTTGAGAAATGATCAACTTTGCTATCTTCAAGTTGACCATAATTCCTTTAGGTTTATTAATAAAATAATTATTAAATTCATTAGATGTAATCAGATTTTTTTGTTTACTGTTATATGAAAAGCTTTACATTAATGAGATTCCACATTACCCGGGGATTGTAGTTGTGCTTCTCCAAATATTTTTCGTGCGCAGTTTCCTTTAATTTTACCCTATATAAACGTTTAACTGTTTGGTATTGATTAGTGATAATCGGACAGGGATCGACTTTACTGGTTTCCCTCAAAAAACTCACCTCTTCTCTCATGTACCGAAGTTCGCTATTAAACCACTGAATTCTACCTTTTAAAAACTTTTTACATACCGACTTTTCCGGAAAACATTCGTGCAATAAAGTAACTATAGTTTCAATAAATAAATCAAACTTTTCATTAATGTTTATATTTTTGTAGTTAACAAAACGCAAGATATATATATATATATATATATATATATATATATATATATATATATATATATAGTGTCTCACGTTAGACAGCACCATATATCATGGAATTAAATAAATGTTTTATCAGTTTATACCCCTTACTAAATTAATATTGAAAATCGCCCTTAAAAAGTGTGTATGTCCATAAAATTCAAATAATGCTCGTACAAGTCGTATTAGGGATTTTTTCATCAAAAAATGTAATTAAGAAAAGTTGTTCAGATAGGCTAAATCCAAAATGTCATTAAAATCAAAAAATAGTGAAATGTAATCTTTGAATTTAATGGATTTGGAATTTTTTGAGTGATTTTAACAAAATCGTAGCAGGCTAGCAGGTTACCGGGAAGGGAAAGTACTCTATCCTAAACTTACAGTTTAGTCATTTTGTATCGATGTTGACGCGCTTTCTTCGGTTTTGGTTCATGTTCATTGCGCCACTTGTATGATTGTTGACTAGTTTTGATATCATACTCGTAAACCCGTGTTTCGTCGCCAGTAATTATGCATTTCATCATGGTAGAGTCGTTTGTTACCTCTGAAACCGAAATTCAGGTCATTTGGCACAAGTCGTGCTGCAACGCATTTCATGCCTAAAATATCCACTGCAATGTGCGACGCCGATCCATATGCAATGTTGAGTTCACCAGCTATTTTTTTGAGATTTTCGATCACGATTTCCGTAATTCTTTCGAAGTTATCATCGGTTGTCGATGTCGAAAGTCGTTCACTACGAGGTACAGCTTCGTCTTTCTTTGAATCTTTTTTGAATGCCGAATACCACTCGTATGTTCGCGTTTTGGAGAGATCAGTCTCCGTAGGCTTTTTGTACCATTTTCAATGCATCGGCGCAAGAAATTTTGATGGGAACACAAAAATTCAAACAAACTTTTTGTTTAATATTTTGAAACACGACGAAGTGCACAAACTGGATAGATATAGATAGGGATAGGTTTATATACCTTACAGAAAAATATTTTTTCGAATCGGTAGAGGACATCATTTAAAAAACAAATTCCCGGCACTTTTTTGATCGTAGCAATACCTAGTTTATTACCATTTGTTATTCATGAAAGAAAAAATGTGATTGCCGGAATTTAGAATTTAAAAGTTCTACAAAGTCCTTAAGTATTATTAAGGATATACCAGACACACCATATGCGTACCTAATCTAGACTCTAGGAAAATAATTAAAATCACGTTTTAAATGTTTCATATTTACTTATGAATAGATTGGCCATAAACGCAGATAAGCGATTATCATTATCTTACCATCTTCTTGTTTGAAACAAGATTATTTATGTTGAAAAGGCTGTGTTTCATACAAAACTTTGTTAATTAAAAAAACTGCATCATCAGCAAACTTTGTTTCAAAACATCTTGTAAATAAACGAAATTCTTACCTATTGGAACAAAAGTCAAATGAGATTAAAATTTCAAAGTTTTTAATTTTATCAATAAATTCATACGATTCCTAAATTTACTGGGTAACCATCTTAACAACAGACAAGTAGGTGCGCTAATACCAGAAAGCAAGGGCTGCATAGCGTTATCTAGTTTATGAATCTTAGGTAGTATGGGATTGGATACCATTAATCGAAACTTGAAAGAGTCATACACAACTTGTTTATATTCTAATAAAGCTTTCGTGACGTGATCGTTTTAGGAACAGGAGCTTTGGTAATGACTGACTAACAACACGAATCTAAGACTTTTTTTTACTGTAGCAACATAATCCTTTTTGTTTAAAATAACCACTGATTTGCTTTTATCTGCTATGAGACATTTTTTACTCTTGAAACTTTCGCAGTTCTGAATTATTTAAATTATATTTTGAATCGTTTTGGATATTTTCCGAAATTTGAATTTTATTGCCGTGTTTAACATACCTTTTGTAATTGTTATCCAATGATTTAGTCGACCTTTCTTTGTCAACAATGATTTTATCCAACGGAGGTTATACAAAAATTATATTTCAATACTTTATTTAACAGATAAATTTTTATTCGTTTAAAGGCAAGCGTTATACATTAATGGTATATTAGAACGTTTTCTTTAGTTCGTCCCACTCAACCGTTGATGATAATAGGTTAGCTATTAAAACACGTTGGGTGATACTAATTTTATTTGTGTGTCACGTGAGTGTATTTCTATTGTTACAGGTTCTGCCATAGATCCAGTGTTGCAGATTTTCAACTAAGATGGCTTCCCAGTCAAGATTGGCGACAGATATTTCAAAATTAGGAGTAAGTTATCTTCATAGTGACCTTACATGTCTAAAAGATTGCAGTAGGTTAGATGTTTTCCTGCCTTTATTAATGTTGATAGTAATTCCAATTCATATGCAGGTAGAAAATCGTTTGAATGTGCTAAACGGAAACTAGTGCTAAACGATTTATTGATTCCAATCACTATAGATGCATACATTTGCGACTTTTAACATTTTACCTCATACTACATTAGGTAACGCTAAAGATCAAATAGGAACAAAGTATATAAATATACCAAGCTATCCTGCTTATACAGAAGGCCTATCTAATGAAAAGAGAACTAGCAACCATATTAAAAATTAGGTTTGGGCATATGTGCAGACCAACTTTTTAGGTTACTATATATTACTTTAATCGCAGTAATCTTTTTGTAATAAACCAAAACTAGCGCAAATGTTAAAAATTGGTTTTGCGCAGGGTTGCCCTTGTGAAGATCAATCTTTTTATTTGCAAAATATAAAATTTTACCCAGAGGTACTTCTAATAAAGCAAAGCTGGTTTCTATATTAAAAATTGGGTGTGCGCATTGTTTGCTTAAGTGCAGATCACCTTTTTTATTTGTTAAGGTATTTCTATCAAATTTTAACCACATGTTAGAAGCTCATATTACAAATGAAGTTTGCACTAAGACTAACTTTTTTATTTGTATAGGCGTTTATATGATTGTTTCAGTTCTGATACTTCTATTAACTGGGACTCGTTCCTAGCCGGGTAGTTGCATGTGCAAAAGTAACTTGCTCCTCTGTTTTAAATTCTTTGATCTAAAACTTCCGCAAAAAGATTGCTTATAATTTATCTAGTTGTGGTTCCTGTACGGCAAAATATCTTGAGGCAAGTAATGGATATTGGGCCAATGCGCTTTGTTTATTATTTGCGTATAAAGATTTGTTATTCTTTCCATTGTATGCTGGATTATACTATGCGACTACATCCTAGTGTCTAAAATCAACAGTCATGGACTATACAGCCGCTAATTTTTTTTTTTTTGATATGTGCCAAATAAGCATTATTTATTTTTTTCTAATAATCATAAAAATGTGTTTTTCTACAACCCTATACAAAAAGTCGTCATTTTGTAATATAATACATTCAGCGAAAACGTGATTTCCGTCACCAGTGAGAGAAAGTGTCATAACGTTAACTTTCGTCTCTAGCGACGAAAATTAAATTTATATTTTCAATTATTTGCCGTCCTCGTATATAATGTTTTGACGAATTTTGCTTATTAATAAACAAAGATAGGAATCATTTCTTTAATAAGAATGCATTTTATATCTAGTTGCCAGGTTTCATTAGTTTGACACTCGGTTTGACACTTCTCTTTAATTGTTTACACTCAAAGCATTGTTAGTTTTTTGAATAAGTTATGATTTCTGAATCGGAAAGTGATTTAGATTTTCAAAATACACCACCAGAAATAACAAATCAAGCTGAGCAGACATCTTTGGATTTATTACCATTAAAATCTAAAAAGAGATATGAAGAAATATATGAAAAATTCATGGATTGGAGAGTTAACAATCATGTTAATTCATTTTCGGAAAATGTGCTGCTTGCGTACTTTGGATGGTTATCAAAAAAATTTAAGTCATCGACGCTATGGTCTATGTATTCGATGCTGAAAGCCACTTTATCGATTAAAAATAATATAGATATAAGTAAATATCCCAAGTTGCGTTCTTTTTTGAAACGAAAATCAGATGGATTTAAAAGTCAAAAATCTTAAATTTTTTTCTTCCGATAAGATACGTACTTTCTTAAAGAATGCACCCAATTCCAAATACTTAATGATTAAGGTAACAATTACTTTATTAATGTGAAAAATTCTTAATATTAATATTAAATTCACGTTTGTAGGTAGTCTTAATTTTTGGAATTTCGGGAGCTTGTCGTTGCCATGAATTAAAAGATTTGACAGTAACTGATGTAAAAGATACTAGCAGTATACTCTTAGTTACGATACGTAATACAAAAACAAGAGTACCGCGTTCCTTCCACATTTCTGGATTCTTCTACGAAATTTCTAAAATATATATGAACCTTCGTCCACTAGATATGGACCAAAAAAATACAAGATTCTTTATAAACTACCAAAACGTAAAGTGTACTCGACAAGTTGTGGGAATAAATAAATTTAGTAAATTTCCTATGCAAGTAGATCAATATTTAAAATTGCCTGATTCCCAAAAATATACCGGGCATTGTTTGCGCAGAACTTCCGCAACGCTGTTAGTGGATGCAGGAGGTGATTTACTTCAATTAAAAAAGGAGGCTGGAAATCTAGTAACGTTGCAGAAGGATATGTTGATCAATCAGTTAACAGCAAAAATCAAATACAAACCAGAATTTTACAATCCATACAAAATAAAACGCTCTCCGATGACGGCGCATCATCATATGGAGTGACATCAGTTAACAACATAACAAATGTGGCATCTTCTACCTCAATACATAAAATCTTGATTGTAATACTCCTATAATTTTGAATAGTTGCTCGAATGTAACAATTAACCAATATTTAAATCATAAGAAATGCTTTGAAAAATTCCGTTATTTTTACTTTCAAATAAAATATTTGTTCAATGTTCTTTTTTAGTATATTATTATGATATAAACAGGGTTGTAGAAAAAGTATAGTGTTTCACTCGTCGAAAACATTTTTTGAAGCTCGTGAACATTACCAGCCTCGGCTGCGCCTCGGCAGGTAAACTGTTCTACTCGCTTCAAAAAATGTTACTTTCGTCACTCGTAAAACAATATACTATTTTTTTCAGGTCTACTCAAAAATCGTTTGATTTTTAAATTACACTACTACTAGAATACACTAGTAGGAAGAAAAAGACGTCTCTGTACACAATAAGCTTTGCATCCTATAGATAGCGATTGTTAAGAGTGGATGCTACTCGAGTATTGTACCCTTGCTTTCAAAAGTTTCGCGTACACCCATTTTTTGCTGTATTAAATCAGGGCTGTAATTAATCAACTCTGATATTTAAAATTTTGAAAAGTCAAAATACAGCAACAGTAAATATCCCTTACCTTCTATAACAATCACTAATTTCGAGAAAGTATGAGTTCCTTTGAGGCTTTCAAAATACTCGTTTACTTCCCGTATGATGCCTTCGTGTGACTCACGATTTCGGAAACAGATGGATATTCGAGGGAGTTATATTGGGCGAATATGTTGTAAGCGAAGGAGCTCTATTTTTGGGCAGCGATGGGGCTTAATTGTACCGGAATGATCTCACACTAAAAAACGCCTTTTTTTGCAATTCTTGTGAACTTCCCTATCAGTACCTCGAAAACGATTGTTCTTCGGTTTTCCCCTTTCCGACGTATTTAATTAGAAGAATCCTTATAGCGCTAAAAAATCTGATGCCATCACCTTTTTATTACATACAACGCATTTCACCTTATTCAGAGTCGATTAACTATGTCGTCCAGTCTCAAATACAAAACCTAGCAATTTCATAGGAAGGATATGAGTCGTCCAATGTAGGGACAATCCTCTCACAAACATCCTTCCAGAAAAAAAAAGTTGAATCATCACGGATTCCAATTTTATTAATTTTTGATTGTTACTCGGCGCACTTCTGATGAAGAAGATATCAAACAAAGACTTACTGCCGAAAAAACTTGATACATCTTAAAGTCAATAAATTATAATTGTGTTAATTTAATTACAACAGGCTTGAGGGGCCATTCTACGTCTAATGTCAACGAGTTGTGTGTAGCTTACTATGTCAGGATATTACAAATTGAATACGGCAGTTAACTGACCTACGTTACGTTTACCGCTATTTGTTAATAGGAACGTGTAAAAAAATTAATCAATATTTCGAGGACATGCTAATGAAACTTTTCGTACCTCAAAAAAAACTGAACATATACTCTGCTTCATTAAACTCTTTCGTGGTTAAATATTAAATAGTAATATTTGATCAATTCCATATTAATATTAAAGTCACCAATTAGAATCAAATGTACCAACACGTTTAGGTTGTGTAAAAACTATTAAAATTAGTATCAGCTGCTACGTAACCATTTTTTGTTTTTATAAAGCTGTTAGTTCAACATCCTTCATAACAAGCATAAATTGTAAAACACTATATATGGAGAACTTACACGTGGATTTAATATTATGAAAGTACTATGTTAAAAACAAATTTAATGAGAGCATCGGGGTAATGTGTAAATTAGTGGTCACCTTTTCTTCAAAATACTATAGTGCAGTAATATTCGTGTTAAATAGAATATAAATAAATTCGTAAACGTTACTCGATTTAATTGAAATTATTTAGTTTTGGTATGTAATGTAATTGAAGTTAATGAAAAAATCTTAAAACGTTTTAGTCGCAATCGATTCAAATAAGTTTAAAAATTGAATGTCAAGGTATTACACTATAAAAGAAAAAAACATTTGGTGTGAAACAACAAACGACCTTCCACCATACAAAGTTGAAATAAAAAAAAATGAAATAATTTTAATAACAATTTTTGCAGGACAATCATGCAACTTCTTCATATTACGTTCATAACAAAAATAGGCAACATTGTAAAAACAAAAGCAACAATCTATTTCAGATGTCAGATGGACGTTTAACACTTCATATCAGATGGAGGTTAACATACACATGGATGCTAACCTAAAAATTTCAAAACCGTCCGCTTCTAAAAAATATCGTTAATACTGTTCAAGCATTTTCAATCTTATTTAATTAAAATTTATATTATGTTGCTTTATAATAGGAAACTTTATAAAAAAAAATTATGGAAAAATAAACCCACACATACACGCGCACACATGCGCCCTCACGTACGCACAGACACACACGGCATAACACATACGCACATACAAACACATGCACACGCACGTGCACATACCCACACACAAAAATACATACTCGCACGCACGCACCTACGCAATCGCATACGCACAAGCACACACACAACAAACAACACACACACACACACACACACGCACGCACGAACGCACGCACGCACGCACGCACGCACGCACGCACGCACGCATGCACGCGCGCACACACACACACACACACACACACACACACACACACACACACACTCACACCCACACACACACGCGCACAAAGTCACACAGACACGCACGTACGATGCGCGCACACACACATACACGCGTGCGCACGCATAAGGTTGTGTGTTGTTCCACAGCAAATATATAATTGAAGGAAAAGTGTAAAAGATCTGAAAAAGTGGGCCAAATGTACGGTAAATATTTGAACAATTTCTTTGTTCAACATGAGTAAGGGGCGGCAAAACGGGCATGATGTAAAAAAATTAAACAAAATTATTTAAAATAAAAAAATTTAATTGAAAATAAAAAATAATTTTAAAGTAACTTAAATTCTTTACATCAACCTATTTTCAGAAAAAACTTACTCTTTCTACAATAATATAAATATTTATAATAGCTTAAACAACTTGATTACATAGTAGTTTAAGGTCTGTCCAGAATAGATCTATGATTTTTTTAAACTAGTTTTAGGATATACCGTTTCCATACTACAGCGTTACAACGTAAGTTATTTATGAATAGCTGCTAACCCTTTAACAATGCGACGTACCTGTTGTTGAGTTCTAAAGTAAAGATTATAGGCGTGTACATGGGTTTTGCAGGCAAACAAATGACTAATTATACCATTAACACCACACTAAAATCTTTTAAAGTGTGATTCCTCATATAGTACATACTTTCTAGTTTAATTATTAGTAATTAATTAGTTTAAAATTATTAAAAATGTGGTCGATATTGTAACAAACCTTTTAAGTTGTGTTAAAATATGCAATAATTTAGGCAACTTCGTTTATTTTTGTGTCATGTGAATTGTATGCCTTATTGGTTGAAAAGTATGCATTTAGATATTTTAAAGTGGAGGTTGTATACGCATTTCGTTTTTCACATTGAGTAGTGCGCGAACATGATTTTGAGGTCGCTGTTGTTACGATAATGAAAGCAAAAAGCGTCCATTTTTGCTCTTGAATATTTTTATCAAAAGTGCCGTAAATTTTATGGTAAGAGCTAATTAAACCTACTTTCATTGTTTGATATATTTATCCTTTTTAGGCACTTTTATTTCACTTTTATCTTACTTTTATTTTTACTTTTATAACGTTAAATTTTCCTTTTACGTAATTTCATTGTATTATTACGTTTCAGTTTAATGAGGATGACGCAATAGAAGTTTGTTGCTATGCAGAAAATTATAAATAAATGGTACATTAACCCATTTAAATCAACCAAGTTTGGCTGTTTGTAAAGGAATTTATTTATTTGGGATCAACGAATACCAAAACTCTATTATATTTCCATTAAAGATTAATTGCAATAACCAAATTGGAAAGCGTGTACTCGTCAGAATTTTTTTATCACTAACAGTATACCAGTGCCTACCGAAATTTAAAAGTACTACAGTTATTTCTTTTCTAATCATTAGTTTATAAGGTATTTTTAGGTTAATTCAGAGTTACTAACATTAGTATTAAGAATTGCTACTTTATAACCTGAGTTAAAGATTTTTATAATAAACCTTGTTATTGTTTTCAATTTTACATTTATTACATTTACGGTTTACTTGTTTTCCATAAAATAAGTTGGTTTCCGAGGTATCTTAACATTTATATACAGGTTGAAGTTACATATCTAACCACACACACATTTTCTAATTAAATCAAATCATATTTTAAGAAAATGGGCCCGTTTAATCGTTGACTGAGCTGAAGGCACAAAATCTTCTATTTATTATTAGGAGTATAAGTAATATTAGGGGTGAAATTATTAACAACGACCTCAACACCCAATTATTATTTTTTAATCAACATTACATCAGTTTTATATTATTTATCATAAAACAACCCAACGCCACTGAAATCTGCCAAACATGTTGATTTATACCATCGCTTCGTTTCTGGACAGACTTTAATTAATTTTGAAACCGTTGAGACTCGGAAGTAGCGAAGGAAGCCCATGCGCTCTTTTTGTCTATTCCTGTCGCTACCGGTCAGAATTTTCCTGTCTATTCTTGAAAATCCGTCAAAAGTAGGGCGCTATTCTGTGACGTGTGTATTTCGTAGGTAGTTGTAAATTGAAAGTTGCAGAGTGTAGTTGAGTTGCGAGGAAATCGAATATTTTTCATTATTTTTTGTTTGGTGTTTTAAATTTTTTTATTTGATAATCGTATTTAATTTATAACCATCTTTTTAAAATTAAATGGTAAGTAACGCATATTATGTACTAATGTACCTATTTTATTTTTATTAACTTAGATTAACTTTTTGTTTTTAAAAAAAAATCAAAATATTTTTTATTTTTATAAATATATAACGACTTTTTGTAAATTTAACAATCTTATGTATGTATGAAAAATTATTTTACACAGGGTGGTCCACGTCCATTAGTAATAGAGCACGGATATAGCAACTATGAATTTCCTATATTAATATAACACAATTCACCTTAATCCATTTCTTGACATTAAAGAATATACAAGGCGTTAGAGTTAAATTTTTCTTTGAAATACACCTGGGATTTTAATAGTTTTCAAAATAATATATTCACGAAAATAAGTAAACAGGGTTTTTTGTAAGTATAAATCATAATTTTGCATCAATTTTAGTCTAGGTTACAGAGTGCGCTCTTAAAACATACCTAATTTTTTAAACTATATCTTTTGGAACACATAATCATCAAAAAATATTTTTCATTCATTTTTACATAAAAAAGGTATGCGTGTTTTGTTTTATATCGTATAAGCTTGCCGTTTAAGAGATGGTTAAAAGATGGTTGAAATATTTGACGCAATAAGAATCTCTAGGACATGGTATCGTTGAAGCTACTTCAATGACATTATGTACATATCAAGTGACGTCAACGCCATGTCAACATTTTATAAGTTATAGTTATAGTTGTAGAATTTCATTTTATTTTATTTACTTGTTCAAACGATGGTTTATAGTAAAAAACCGAAACGTTAAATGAACTTTGTGTTTAGTTTTGTTTTTATTAAATGTTAAATTAAAATTGATTAAATATTATGATTTCTAATCATAAAAACCCATGTTTACCTATTTTCATGAAGATGAAGATATATTGAAAACTGTTCAGATTAGATAAATATTTCAATAAAAAAAGGATTGGACTAAGGTAATCTGTATTAAACCGAAATATTTTTATACAAGGCATTCACAGTTGCCCGTGTCCCATAAGAACGGGCCACCCTATATAAATAAAAAAGTAGTAAAAGGATTTTTCATGATATTCTTGTGTATTATCTTCGGAAATTCACAATTAGGTCAATGAGGCTACTTTTTTAACATTTAATTTTAAAATATACACCATTATTATAATATCTACTACTTCAAGCGCTACTAAACAATGAATGATCTTTATAGGAGCCTCAAAAAAGGAAAAAACCTTCTGGTGTCGAATTTCGAAAACAAAGAAAACATAAATACCAACAACAGGAGAAAATGGCTCATAGTTGAAATAAGTTACCTCCTAAAAAATGCCAAGAAACCTTGGAGAATGAAGCTACTACATCAAGCAAATGGAGTTGTGAAGTTGCAGCATCGTCATCTTCGTCAGAAGCAGAGGGAAATATTGTTATGTCGACAAAAGAAATGGTACTTCACGTTTCTTAGCATTCAAACAATAATGAATTTGATGTTAATATCAGTGAAGATGAAGCTACGGCAGAGTCATCCAATCTTTCTTTGAAAGATATTTCCGATGATCCAGGACTTTGGCCCAAAAGCATATCTAGCCAAATTTCAATAATACTTGTAAAGCGGGGTCCAGTTCAAATTCTAAACTACAATTTTCCTACTACTAGTACTAATCAGTGTGATAGAAAGTTTTTAACAAAAAATACTATACCCGACAACTTGTTAATGGAGAACAAGCTGTATGAGAATGGCTTATTTGTTCGGTATCAACATTTTGCTGCAAAATTTTTGGCTTTGGCAAATTTCTAAACAATTCTTTCTCCGAAGGGTTTTCCGATTGGCAACATTTACGCTTAAATTTACATCGTTATGAAATTAGCATTAGTCATAATAAGAATATAAAAACTTGGGTGGCGCCAAATAAAAGGTTAGAATTAAAGACAACTATTAATCATGAGCAACTGCGACTTTTAGAGGCGGAAAAAAAATATTGGTATGAAGTTTTGGAAAGGATTGTTGTGGTTATAAAATATCTATCCAGAAAAAATCTCAAAGCCTTTCAGAGAGAATGCCACATTATTTGGGAGAACAAATCCAAAATGACTTTATAGGTTTAATATTTTCACACATAAAAGGAAATATTTTGGAACTGATTCGTGCGCCAAATATTTTTCAATTATATTGGATTGTACACCAGATATAAGCCATACCGAGCAAATAAGTGTTATTTTAAGGTATGTTACATTAAATATTAATACTAAAAACGTTGAGGTAAAGGAGAGTTTCATTTCGTATTATCCTATTATAATAGATTCAACTGGGGAAGGTCTAAGCCAGATTGTGTTATTTGATCTGCTTGAAAACTTATATAATATGCGCGGGCAAGGTATGACAACGGTGCAAATATGCGCGGAAAACATATTGGTTTGCAGAAACGAATTGCCGATGTTAATCCCAGAGCATTTTTTGTACCATGTTTCTACCATAGTTGCAAATGATGCTGCAAAAATATTACATGCAATCGTCAACTTTTTTAGTATTATACAAGATTTATATGTATTTTCTTCTTCTTAATAGAAAATGTTTGTAACACTTTTGAAAATTGGCGAAGATACTTCCTTTAATTGTAAAGCAACCCACAAAGCTTCGTCACTACTAACAAATATTCAGTGTTATGTTTTACTTAAAATCAATGTGTTGAGTAAAATGTTGCAAACTCCTTCTACGAACATTAAAGTATCTCTAGATTACTTAGAAAATTTAGTGCAGTATTTAAAAGACAACCGTTGTGATAATAACTTTCAAGAAATTCTTAGTAAAGCCTCGGATATTTCAACAAGTTTAGAAATGGAAACGAATTTTCCAGCTATACATGCTATTCGTAGACGGATTAAATCAAAATTATTTGATTATGTGCACGCTGATGAGCCAATAGATGGCCCCAAACAAAATGTTAAAATTAATTTTTTTGTAGAATAATTGATCAAACTCTGATTTCCTTAATTGAGTGATTTCAGCGTATGTCTAGTTATAATGACATATTTGGGTTTATGTCAAATATCTTTAGTTCAGTATGCTTGAAGAATACTCGTTAAAATACTGTAAAAATTTGCATTTAAAACTGACAGATGAGGTCAGATAGGAATCTGATGATGGTACTGACTTATTTAACGAAATAAATTTATTCAAGCTTTTTTCTTTACGTAACTGACTCTCAAAATGCCCATTATATATTACAATATACTTTCGAAAACAATATTTTATTTACTTTTCCTAATTTGTCAATTTCTTTGAGAATTCTTTTGACTTTCCCGTATCAGTGGCCACCGGTGAGCGTTAATTTTCAAAATTAAAAATAATTAAAAAAATTTTTAAGATCCACGATGTCTCAGGAAAGACTATCCGGCTTGGCCATTTTACCCACAGAGTACGAGGCTTTAGACTGTAATGATACAGAGAGCATAATAAAACATTTCTCTGAGACCAAATGTCGAAAAGTTAAGTTTTTTTAATTTTTATTATTTTTACTTAGATATTATTTGTTATTTCTTCAGTATTGTTCTGTTTTGGTATTTTGGCAAGCAAGGTTGAAAAATATATAAAGGCAGTATTATAATAAAAAATTATAAATAAATAAAATTTCACAGATTAGTTTATCATACCCCTATTGACCTTTGAACTAATGGGGGCACAACGAATAGTTTTGCATGACCGCGTGAATCCTTGACAGCTCATCAGTGAATCAATTAATAAGTTTCGGAGCGCCTAATTTTTAGATGTTAAAAGTAACACGCTTCTATTCTTCAGAACTGTCCGATTTCTCGTTTAAGATTAGCATTTCATCGTGGATTTGCGGGGATTCCATCACAAAAACAAACTAACTTCTTCAGTTAGATTAAATCAATTTCACTAACTTATCAAATTCCAATTATAAATTTACTCGTTAAATTTAGCAATTTTATTTTTACTTGGAATTCCATCTCAATATTCGACGTTCAGTAACTTTATTTCAGTGTTGCTAATTTACTAAAAACAAGAATACAGTGAAATCCAACCTTGTAAAATGCAAAATTGAGCTTAACTTTAAAGTCATGTATTTTAAAGATTTGGGTAAATAGACCCGGAACACAAATAGAAAATGAACACAAACATAAAACTGCAAACTGTTGTTTAGTATAAAGAAAGATGTTTAGGTAACATTAAAGAATGTGTGTAATTAAAGAAAGCGCGACAATAACAAATGTGATAAATTTAAGTTCTTATTTTGCGGAAACTGCACATCTTCTGTCATAATATTAAAATTGTTGTGTTGTGTACTGCACATTGTAAAAATAAATGTTTTTTTTCATAATGTTATGTTACAATTAACAAAGCATGAAATTTAGACATTGTATTACGTAAAAAAAAGTGACACGCTACGCTTATAGAAAATACTACCCTTATATCGTAGAGAATACATTTTTAATTACTTACAACTTTCTTTACAAAAATCAGAACGTGTAATTTTTTTTTATTTCTAGTGTAATTTTACAGTTAATTAACGATAAGAGTCTATTTGATGGTATTTGCCGAACGAAAATGGGTAATGATAATTATTTATTAATTCTGCATGTAATAAGTCTTGGATACATGTTAGTACGACCCAAATAATCATTTTCATTACTTTTAAATAACCTACTTTTATAAATACACTTTTGTTTTCTACAAGCGCATGTAACACGTACATAACACTTTTTTTAATTAAAATTAATTGAACTAGTAAATAAAAAAAGAAGCACTTTCATTTCTATGCATAAAACTCTTCATTTATGACTAATATTAACCTAAAGTGATTTTATGCAACTATTCGGTTACCTACTACGAATTCAAAAATTTATTCATCTCTCATTAAATTTTAAACCATATACTAACTAATTTACTTCTAACTTTGTTTTTATATATCGTAATTTTACCAAAAATACAATTAAATAAGAAGCATATTCTGATTTTTACTGTCAGAGTAAATGGGAAAGTTAAAAGGAAATATTTACGAATATTAGCTGGCAAGGGAAGTATCTATAGTCAGGTACTGCTTATATTAAAATTAGTTTAAAAAGAGTAATAAAATTAATGTTTATGATATGTTCAAGATTATGTTAATAACTTTATTTTTTAATGTAAATTATTTCATTAATCCGTATATAAAACACATTAACCCCTTTTTATCCCATAATGATCTTTAAGATTGTAGTAAAAACATATCATAAGTAACTATTGAAAGTAGTAAATTTTACAACAGTTTATGAACGAGTTTTTAACAAAACGAAAGTAATTTTAGGACCAAAAGTGGAACAGGTTTAAAAAATAACATATGAAGATTATATAAGAAGAATATGTTGAAATTAACAATATACCTAAATAGATTTCTAACGGTTAAGAACCAATTTGTTTATGGTAATGTATTTATTATTTATTAATGTTTAATGGAGTGTTCCTTTTCTTTACGTCTTGTGATATAAATCATTATTGTAATTATTTTCATTAACAGGCACATTATTATTAATTAAAAATTCAGTTTCTAACTTTCAATAACATTTTTTTGTCTCATAAAAGAATATTTACTCTACTTTCTTTAAGAAAACGTACTTTGCATTCTAATTACATACAAGTACAACAATTTTTACATTATCCACAACATTATTATTCTGAACGGAAGGTTGATATTTAAGTTCATTGTCAAAGGACGTAAGAAAGATTGCGTGTATGATAGCATTAAATTTTTCAAATTCTTGCTTGCGTGTTCATACACTAATTTTTCTAATCTTTTTGTTTGAATTTTGATCACATGTTTGTGACGTACTTATGCACAAAGTGACAAAAACAATTAATTAACATGTAAAATAGTGCACTTTTGTATTCCCTACGATATCTCAGTGCTTTTGGCACGGTTGACGCTAAAAGTTTTTTCTACAATCACTATAAAAAATAGGCCCTCTTGACAATGACATCTCGAAGTAGCTATTCACCAAGGACTGTCACTTTAACGTGCGTCGCAACTTTAACAAGCAATTAGTATATGAAGAAAGGAGTAGTGTAGATAACGCAGCGGCGAGTTCTCTAATGAACGAGTGCGATACAACGCCTTTTGAAACGAGTAGTGTATTTTACCTTCCAACCTACATATAATATGTAGGTATAGAAGGATATGCAATCGACTTTTTTTTAGTATCGTTAAATCGACTTATTAGCTCATTTTACAACTTTTGGCCAAGTTACGTCACGAAAATACCTACTAACTAAAAATTTTGTATTTAAGCTTGTTTTTATTGGGCTTGGAGCTGATTAGATTTTGTGAGAAATCCAGCGGCGGAGAGGGGGGTTTATTAGAGTCAGTTTTTGGTTTTTATCAAATATTTCCAAAACATAATTCCTAAATATAATTTAAGTGTTTTTTCAATATCTGAATAACGATTAATTTTATAAGAAAATGTGTAGACATATTTTTTAAAGAAAATTTAATTTTACATAACTTTTCTTTATAAAGTTTCTTAACATAACGCAAGGTAAGATTAAAAATTAATTAAATATGAATGAAAATGGTTAAACTGTATTATTGATATGTTATAGAAGCGGGCGGCTTTGGAATTTTTTAAGTGTGTATTACTCTATCTGACATGAAGTTTTAAACACTATAACATATATTATTGTTTTTGTTTTTACAATGTTGCCGTTTTCGTTATGAACGTATGAAAGAGGTTGCATAATCGTTTTAAAAAGTTATAATTAAAGTTATTTCATTCTTTTAATTTTAAGTTACCATCTAGATATCTATTAGCCTCTGTCTGACATGAAGGTTTAAACGTCTGTTTGACTTGGATTACTGTTTTGTTTACAATGTAGTTTTACTTTTCGTAATGAACTTATTACAAATATCCTAAAAATGTTATTTAATTTATTTCATTTCTTTTATACAAAAATCGTCTTATTTGTATAATGGTGATAACGCGCAGCATAATCAACTAAAATCAATATTTCTATCTGATTTATATTACTTATTCCAATTTACATAACCTTCACTCTTTAGGTTTCTATCAATTTTAGTTAAATAAAAATCAGGAAAATGAAGCATTAATGGTATATGAAGAAAGCAGTTTCATAAGATGCGTTTTATCGCACGAGCAGTGTAGAAAACGAGCGCAGCGGCAAGTTCTCTAATGAACGAGTGCGATACAATTCCTTATGAAACGAGTAGTGTATTTTATCTTCCAACCTACATATACATATGTAGGTATAGAAGGATATGCAATCGACTTTTTTCAGTATCGTTAAATCCACTTATTAGCTCATTTTACAACTTTTGGCCAGTTACGTCACGATAATTCCAACACAAAAATACCTACTAACTAAAAATTTTGTATTTCAGCTTGTTGTTATTGGGATTGAGCTGATTCGATTTTGTGAGAAATCCAGCGGCGAAGTGTCAGTTTTTGGTTTTATCAAATATTTCTAAAACAGCTGCATATTTTAAAGATATAAAAATACCTAAATATAATTTAAGTGTTTTTTCAATATCTGAATAACGATTAATTTTATAAGAAAATGTGTAGACATATTTTTTAAAGAAAATTTAATTTTACATAACTTTTCTTTATAAAGTTTCTTAACATAACGCAAGGTAAGATTAAAAATTAATTAAATATGAATGAAAATGGTTAAACTGTATTATTGATATGTTATAGAAGCGAGCAGCTTTGGAATTTATTTTAAGTTAACATGTCTATTACTCTCTATCTGACATGAAGCTTTAAACGTCATTATAACATATATTATTGTTTTTGTTTTTACAATGTTGCCCGTTTTCATTATGAACGTATGAAAGAGGTTGCATAGTTATTTTAAAAAAATTATAATTAAAATTATTTCATTCTTTTTAATTTTTTAAGTTAACATCTAGATGTCTATTAGCCTCTGTCTGACATGAAGTTTTAAACGTCTGTTTGACGTAGATTAATTACTGTTTTTGTTTTTACAATGCAGCTTATTAATTTTCGTAATGAACTTATTACAATTATTCTAAAAAATTGTTATTAAATTTATTTCATTTCTTTTAATTTCCATTTTGTAGGTTGTAAGGTCGTGTGGTGTTTCACACCAGATATTTATATTTTGCGTATTTAAGAGAGCAACGTCTGCAAGCCGTCCACTCAGCTATAGGCAGGTGCTACGTGTCGCATTTCGGTGGCAAATTTACAAACTCATTTTCCCACTCTGATTCGTATTAACAGAGTCAGTATTAAGATATTTTTTTGTTGTATCTAGATGAATACAATTATTTCATATAGCACTTCTTTTATACAAAAATCTTGTTATTTGTATAATGGTGATAACGCGCAGCATATCCTTCTAAAATCAGTATTTCTATCTGATTTATATTAGTTATTCCAATTTGCATAACCTTCACTCTTTAGGTTTCTATCAATTTTTAGTTAAATAAAAATCAGGAAAATGTTGAAATATAAAGGATTATTTTAAATTAAAAATAATGACAATAACTGAACCACTTGTATCTCTGTTCTGTCTTTTACTACCTATTTGCTCTTTTTTTTCCCCACTACATAAAGTACACGAAGGAACTTTTTACATTGAGTTATGTAATATTAGTAATATTTACTAAATAGACGTTTTCGATACAGGGTGTTAAAATGTGTAGTAGGCTAATAATAAATTAAATTATGCCCAATCTAAAAAAAAAATGTAGTTCTTCATTTCCACAATAACTAAAGCTAACGTGGGAGGCAAATACGCAAATAAATAAAGGAGCTAAATATTGTATTCGAATTATTATATTATTTATCTTAACCCCGTGACCAGAATTGAATCTGTTCAAAATACTTCGTTCTAAAAACACGTGACAAAACATGTAACGGTTAACCCAACGCGCACGCGCAACGGTTACTTTGTCCAGCTTTGACTGCAGAATTTGACTGTTTGTGTTGGATTGTAGCTGTGTGTAGTGTTTTGAGCAACATTTTAATCCTTTTTGTGTTCTAACAGTGACTGTTTTGACAACTTCTTTGAGTGTTAGATACTGTGTTAAATCTATTATTGTAAAATAGATTATCGAAGAGGTAATCCAATATAAATAAATATAATACAATAGGTAAATTTAAGCATAGTAACGATCAATAGGGTTTAATTTTCTCGTGAAATATTACTATTTTATTACACCCTAAAACTTCCATGATTAACAGATATCGGCCACTTTTCAATACACCATACACAATTCCACGAGAAGATTAGGATAACCTACTTTATACATTGTTACAAAGGACTTACTCTTATTTATGTACGGATATTTGCATTAGAGATCGTGGTGCTGATCTTCCGTGTCTCACAAAGTCTATAATGAGATCGCAAGACCCACAGTAAGTTCAAATCAATAAAATATCTTAACGTACTAGTAGGGGCTGCAAAATAAATTATTATGTTTGTAGGTGTAGCACAACATCTACTGTTGTTACAGCTATACATAGGGAAATTGATGATAGATCGTTATCATCAGATTTAAGTTGTGCTTCAAACATCTATGCATCTCCAGCCAGAGATCAAAATCATTACACGGTTCCTTCATTTAATAAAGCAGCAATAGCTGTCTCTCCCTTGGTCGAAACGACTGAAGGCACTGTTGAATACTGTAGTACAACTTCGTACGTATTCAATAATTATGTAAGTATCCGCATCTTATACAACTTGAAACTATTTGTAGTAATGTTCATTCGAACCCAGAAGCTACTTTAGAAGGTGCCAATCTTGTCTACTTGCAGTCATTTCTGGAATCTTTTGTTAATTTGTGTAATCATACACCAAACTTTGAATGTACCGCAAACTACCTTAAATTAGTTGCGGAAAGGAGGCGTGGTTTTCAGTCTATCCTAATGTATAAAGTAACATAGGTAACTTGACTGGGTCCATTAACACCTGTCCTCAACAGCCTAATACAGTAGATGTTAATACCTCAGCAGTACTTGGTATAATGAATATTGGTGCTGGATTTACCCAGTTGGAATCATTTGCAAGTTCTATAAATGTACCGCTAATGGGGTTTAAACTTTATCAAACTTGACATGCGGTGGCATGTGATACATGGGATGCAGCAGCTTGGCAATCGACGCAAGAGGCGGCTGAAGAAGAGGCAAAAATAGCAGTAGACTGCAATAGTGTTTCCTCAAATGGTATACCCATGATCACAGTTGTATGCGATGGGAGCTGGGTAAAGAGGTCCAACCGTGGTGGAGGAAATTACAATTTCCTGTCAGGCGTTACTGCGATAGTGGGTTTTAAAACAAGAAACATTGTGTTTTTAGGAGAATAAATATTACATTTGTCAAAGAGCTTCAAATAAAAACATAGAGTCGCAAGAACATACCTACTTTAACAATTGGAAAGAATCGTCTACGGGAAAACAAGTAAATTTCAATTGCCACTTTGTATGTTTCATAGTGTTGAGTGTAGATTGACAACAATGATATTTTCTTCAGGTCTATTCAATATAGATTATTAAAACTTTTATTTGCTACTAAAGCATTAAAAACGCCCTTAAATATATTAAATAAATAAATAAATAAGTTGTCATCCGCCATAGATAGAATAAAATAACACTATATAACCTCAATTATTTACACTCTGGTTAAATCACGTTTGGCGCTAATTGTCACTTTTTATTTTAATAATCATTTCGGATAACTACAAGTTATGACACATTTTTGTTTTACATTAGCAAAGAATCTTGGTAATTTACATACCCACATCACAAAAAAATCGATTTCAGTCAAGCATTAAAACATCCGTTTAAATATCATAATGCACGTGTAACAACACAAACAAAATAAAAGTCCGTTGCATAACCTCCTATACCTACATATGTATAAATGTAGGTTGAAGGTGAAAATGAAGTGACGGTTCAAAGGAAATCTTTAAAGATAGATAATTTAACTGTATTGTTCTGCCCATCAAATAATGAAACAACGGAAAGTGGAAAGTGATGAAGTGATATTTCTGGGACATCTTCTGGAATAACATACCCTGCAAAATCGGTAATCACGAATTGGCTATCAGATAAATCACATGAGAAATATTAAAAACAGTAGACTTTTTTTGTTAAATGGTATAAGAATAATGCAGTCTCAAGGTATTTCCACTTTTATTCACGGCTCTGTTTCCGCTAATCTTCGCCTACTTTACTTATCACCGGTGGAGGAGACATTATCCAACTGAAACGCCATGGAGAATGGAAAAAAATTCACTGTAGCAGATGGTTACATGGATTGCAATTTAAATGATAAGATAGAAATGGCAAAGAGAATGTTACCATGACCCTCAAATATTCAATATAAGTTAATCAATAATTTTCTATGCAGGCTGAGCAATGGCTTATTTTATACACAAAGGTGTAATTCAATAAAATTGTGGAAACACATTCGCTACAGTCGTACTGTATATATCTGGTGCTGTAGTCTATTAATGAAGTTATTTGCTATTGATGCAAACATTAAGTAGCATTGTGAATATTTTTAAGTTCATAATTAAGGGCTGTATCGATTACATAAAAATATCTGGTATGAAACAACGCACGACCTTACAACCTACAAAGTGAAAATTGAAAATATTGAATTAATTTTCTCTGTTTCGGGATTATAATGCACAATTCTCGCACGCATTTTGATATTGGATTGAACGCAATTCGTAAATGATTTTCTAGTGACTTTTTTTAAGATATTAGAAAATTAAATAAAAAAGTTGTTTATTAGTTGCTACGGAAACTATCAAATTAAGTTACTACTCCCAACCTTATTATTTTTCAACCAGATTTTTTAAGTCGTCATTAATTAATAAATAAGATGAAATAAGCCCGAAATAGATAAAATAGTATAAAAAACATTCCTTGCAGAAGGCCTTCTAAGCACTTGTTTATTAATAATGTTGTAATTTATGTACACTAGAACATATAGTAGTTTGTTAAATAATTAAAAAAAATAAATGAATTCGTAGTATAATGGAAATTTTAAAGAAAATTGGTGGTTAAATATCGTTGATATTTCAGAATTTTGCAAAAAAACTTAAAGCCCATTCGCAAAAGTAACACAAAGGTTTAGTTATGGCTTCAATATAACGCTGGATGAGTATGATTACCTAAATTAGTGTTCTGAGAAAGATTTCTTAATTTTCATGAAGTAGACAATATGACGACTTTAGTGTTTTAAAACGGATATTGTAACGATGAAAAATTACTGCAAATAAATCCTTCAAATTATGAGGACACATCAAACATACACTCTAAACAGCTTATGGGCAATAGTCACTTATGTCATTTCAATTACTAAGTAATACAGCTGTGTTGCCAATCAGTTATTCCACTTTCCATAATTGTGTTTTCGATTCATTTTGGAAATTTTACACCACGATGGTAACACTGTTCTGAGCTCGTCGCGTTGTTCGTTTATAAACGAATATTTTTTAACGTTTCATTTTACAATGACAATAATTGAAATTATATGTAAAATTCATTACAAAGGGAATACAACATTTGTTTGTGTTGTGGAATTATCTTAGCAACACCACTCTAGGTCCAATTTTAATCTGGGTATTTGCTTAATTGTAAACTCATGCTGGTTACTTAAGGCAATTTGACGCTAAGAGTTAACCTACAAACTAATGCAGCGTTTAATTCTTATCGTCAAATTGCCAAGCAACCAGCATTCGTTACAAACGTGTTTGGCTTTAAACTTTTTCTACTCCCTTATTATAAATATTCCCTTTTCTTCATTACTCGTGGAATGGATTTGTACGCAATGTAAGTTAACTGGACGTTTATAATTTCATATCCATCCACGTGCGGCTTTGAAACAAACCAATCACGAAGCACAATGGTCATGTTATTATCATAGTAACAACATTCACCTGATAGTGTAATCGCGAACTTGTGGACAACATATTCACAGCTGGGAACCATATTAAAAATAATGTGGATATTTCAACATGTTGTAAACCTGCGGTCTTTCTTGAAGCTGTAGTTTACCGGTTACAAAACAAAGACATCAAAGATTTTGACATCAGAAGAAATTAAAAGGTTTCTTGTGGAAGCTCCCGGTAAATAAATTTTTTTACAAAGGCAAGTTATTTTTGTTTATTATACCTATCTACTTAAAACTATTTTCTAATACTTCAGGTAATATTGATTTTTGGCATATTTGATGGAACCCGTCTACAAGAATTAAAAAACCTTAAGATAACTGATGTGAGTGATTTGGGAAATGAACTTCAAGTTAAATTGGTGGACACGACGGATCGTTCCTTTATAATTCATGGGATGTTTTACGAGCTCTCCAAAAATACATGCAGCTTAGACCACCAGATATGGACCAATTTTTCGTAAATTACCAAAATGATAGATATTTTAGGCAAGTAGCTGGCATTAATAAAATCGATAATTATCTGCTTTTTAAAATTGCCCAATCCCGAGTTATTTACCGAGCATTGCTTTCGTCGCTCTGGAGCTACTGTTCTTGCAGACGCGGGCGGCGATACTTTAACACTGAAAAACTTTGGTGTGTGGAAATCAACTACAGTGATGGAAACTTTTATTGAAAATTCCCTAAATAAAACAGAAAAGATTGTCAACACCATCGTCCACTCGATTCAAAAAGTACAAACGGAAAGTATTCCATCAACCTCAAACGAATACATTACACTAAATATATTGCCATCAACTTCTAAATCTACACAAAACAATAATTATATAAATTTAGAAAAAGAAGCTATTGAAAGTATTCAATCGATCTCAAAAGAAAACATTCCACCGAATATGTTTGCATCGACTTCTAAATCTACCAGTCTTACACAAAACAATAATTATGAAAACTTTAAAAAAGAAGGTATTATCTATAAAAATTGTATATTTAACAACTGCACTTTGCTTTTAAAAATCAGTAAAAAAATCATTAAATGTTTTATGATGCGTATAGATTAGGCTATGTGATTTTGTTGTAAGATATCTCGTTGATTAAATAAAATAAATTTTCTTAAAAGTTTACATTTTTTTTCAATAAGAGGTCGTAGAAAAAATACACTGTACAACTCGAGTGGAATGTTGATATCGTCCTCAGATAAAAACATGTAGTATATATTTTTGAATTTTGATTGCATACAACACACTTGGTGCACAATAGTTCAGCATTATTTAGATTTTTTGTCTTACGGGGATCATTTTGGGCCAAATAAAGAAAATAAATGCGGATTATATAAGCGCGGTTTCTTTGTATTCAATAGAACAATTAAGAAATTGCGATAGTTACAGCAATGGTTAATAATATTCCCACTTCTTCAACAATCAATTGAAAATGTTGAATAAGTATTGAAAAAAAGTAGAACGGAAATTAGAAGTCAAACTTAATTATTTACCTATAATTTTTTTTAAACTGGTTTGATTATTATTTAACAGAAGCTGTGTAGTCGATAAATTACATAAGTGTAAAAGTTATAAACCGGAAGATTTAGTTTACAAACGTAATATCACAATAAGTGGATTATTAAGAGTTCTAAACGTATGTTAAAATTTTATACCTTATGTAACATAGATTCTCTTTATGCTGTATTCTTTTTAACTTAACAAAATGTGAACATTAGTATTCTACATTCCATTTATCTACTTTAGATTCCTATGTTTGTGATACATACAAGTTAATTAATTAGGCTAATTACCTCCAAATCCTAGAATAGATTAAACATTTTCTTTAATTCATTAATATACATTAGGATCAAAATATTTTAGGATATTAGTGCTTTGAGAAATATTTTACGAAATATCAAAATTCAATAACCGCTAAACGAGGTGTAAACAATTTAATAATATTTTATACATATAAAAATTAAACATTAACTTCTCATAAAACTTTTAAAATCTTTGAAACTGTAATTTTACTAAGTATACAGTTAATGTAACATACGTTAGATATAGATTTGTTTTATGCTTATTTTATGTTTATGTGCATGTTGAACATTGGAAATAAAAAAATATGGATATTGCCTATTCTCTGGTCACTTAAGTTTATTTATTTATTTAAATAGGAATTTCAGGTATAAATGGACATGCAAGCCTAAAATTAGTAGCCACAAAATTAAGTGATGTGCATATAAAATTAATAGATACTAATACACAAAGTAAGTCCCACTTTAAACAACAATTTTCTTTATGTGGTCTTAATTGCAGTAATGAAATTAAAAATATCTACTTAAAAAATCATTTACGTATCTTACCATGCATGACGACTTAGATGCCTGTTACGAAGGCAGTTTAAATTTGATCTACGTGCTTGTAGATTACATACATACAAGAGGAGTTTTTTATGTTATCTAACTAGCTATGAAAACAATATGCTATCGCGAAAATTTTCTTACGTCAAGTTTCTGTTACCTAAACATTTGTCATTTTTATATGAGTTTAATAAGTCGAAAATGAGTGATTTGGAACTTGAACACAGAAATGTCATGAAATTTTTATCGATAGGGGCCAGTAGCCTGAAGGATAGCCATCAGAGAATGGTGGGAGTGTATGGAGAAAATAACCTGTCCTATTTCCAAGTCAAATATTGGTGGAAGTAGTTCAAATGGGCCAGGAAATCCACTCATGATGACCCAAAGTGTGGAAGACCTCTGGAAGCACGAACTGACGAAAACATCAAGAAGATTTGGTGTTGATTGACCACCAAGTATAAACTTCGGTTATTGCTAGAGAAATGAGAGTTTTTAATACTTTGACTGCGATATGAGCCCACAGTAACATTCGTAGAAACGCCTTGTGACTGCCATGCATACAACATGGTCGGGCCGCATGAGCCACGGTGGATGTCACATGTAAAGTGTTACTTAGAGGCCGTGTGAGCGGCAGGTGGCTCATGGAATACGGAAATTTCCATATAACGTTTTAGTTGTGGCCTCAAATTACACACCAGCATATTTAGCAATCAAAATTTTCCGTTGGCAGAACTACCACTAGGTGTCAGAAACAGTTGTCAGCAGTGCCTTTCATGATGCATTATTTAGTTACCAAATGTCAAGCCAACAGCAACGTTATTCTTAGTGGCTTGTAATGTTATAATTTGTACATTTATTAAGCCTTTTTAAATCGGTTAACAGTTCTGGGCAGAGGAAAAATGTTAGTTCAGTTATCAACACAACCGAATGTGCTAAAAAGTGATGAAAATAGCACTGACAGTGAACCTTCTATTCATGATTCAGATAATGACCTCGATTATGTTCCACATGTAGTACATGAAAGAACAAAAAGAAAGAAGTTTATTGAAAGCGATTTAGAAGAGAGTGATGAAGAAGCAAATGCGGTTAACGAAAATGCTAATATTGATCAAGACCAAACACAAAATAGTTATGAAGAATCTCCTGCTTCTGAAGCTAACGGTAATGTAGATCTAAATATTCATAATAAATTTGGGGAGACTTGGTAAATGAACCACAAAACTTTGAATTTAATGTCAGTCCTCCTCTGAGTGAAGAGATGATAGACACGATTTGCAATAGTACTCCTGAAAAGTTATTTGCATTATTTATTTGTAGACAACGAAACCTTAGATTTACTTATGACCGAAACTAATCGTTACATAAACCAAAAACTTAGTGAACAACCGTTAAGTAGAAATTCTAGATTGAAAAAGTGGAAAGAAACAGACAGAAGAGAAATTATGGATTTCTTAGGTGTTGTATTATGGATGGGATTATTAAAAATTCCCAGCCTGGCCTCTTATTGGAGTTCTAATTTACTGTATTCCAACAGTGTTAGTAAAATAATGTCCAGAAACAGGTTTGAAATCTTACTAAGAATGTTCTCAGGCTGAACATTTTACACTGACAACTGGTACATAAGCGTATCTCTTGCCAAGAATTATTGGAATCTTCCACTCATTTAGTGGGTACCTTGAGAACCAATCGCAAGCGTAACGGCAAGGATCTGGTAACAAAAAAACTAAAGAAGGGGGAGTTAATTTCGTCACAGGCTGACAATAACTATAACAAAATGGCAGGACAAACGTCCAGTTTTGGTGTTAACTACAAAACACAAGGATAACATGATAACTATTTCCAAAAGGGGGCACGAAATTAGGAAGCCCGATGTTGTGCTTCCTTATAACAAAGCAAAATGGTATATTGATGTGTCTGATCAAATGCGCTCATACTCAACAACACTTCGAAGAACTATCAAGTAGTACAGAAAAAATATTTTTGAATTGCTGTTAGGTACTTCTGTTGTAAACAGTCTGGTGTTATATAACATAGCCAATAAAGATCAAAACTCTGTCATGAAAATTGTTAAGTTTCGTAAAATTCTGACAATGAGCCTATTACAACCAAAGCACCTTGACCCACCTGCCACCATAATTCCCGGAGAAGGTTATCGAAGCATGTGAATGGAAGGTCCTGCAAGGGCAGCCAGACGTATATGCAGCGGTTGTTATAAACGGCTCAGAGAAACAGAGCGACGAGAAAGTGCGGCAAAAAGAGTCAAAACGAAATGTTCGGTATGTGATACGTTTTTATGTCTCACTTGTTTTAGCGATAAGCATTCTGCATTGTTGCAGAAATAATACTGAAGTTAATTGGATCCATTCCACATACATATTACAAAATGACATATTACATACCCATTACTTTCATATTGTACGGCAAATAACTGAAATAAAATTTTCATTTTCTGTAATTTTTAATTGTATTTCTAATTGATGTGCATTTTTGTGTCCCATTTATTTCTTGAACCACAGGTGGCTTATGTGGCCCTCATGTCAATTATAGTAAACATCTCGTTAATAGGCTGTGTGAGCCAGCAAGTATATCACGCCTTAAAATGCTCAAAAATCATGAAAAAGAAATATTTTTCAACACATAACTTTATTTTGTAATATTTTAAATTCATTTAGCCATATCAGTTATCGTGGCTCCCAGGAACAAAATATTATAGATGCTTTGGCCTAAGAGTGTGTCTCTTTAACCATAGCGTGGCAGTCAACAAGAGGCAATTAAGAACTTTAAAGTGTTTATTCACGAAAAAAAACCGAATGCGGCTTCAAGGAATTACAACATCCAGGTTACAATCCTAACCTCGGCCGCTGTGACTATTATCTCTTTTTACAACTCAAAAAACACTTGAGAGAGCGCCACTTTTTAACGAGTGACGACGTAGAAAACGCTGTGGGGTGGTATTTTGTAAAATTAACAGAAGAATTTTTTTTCAAAGGTATAGCGTTGTTAGAAAAACGTTGGAATAAGTGTGTTACTATTAATGGTTCTTATGCTGAAAAATAAAATTCTGTTTCCATAGCTAGGTAGATAACATAGAAAAACTCCCCTCGTAGTATCAAATATAAATCTCCTATTAAAGTACACTTGTCCCAGCGTTCCGGTCACTGTAGTATTTCCATTAAAAAAACTCCTTTGGTTGCGACGTAATCAGTTTTGTACCCCCAAAAGTATTGTTCGGCCTTGAAAAATGATGATCACTTGGGATCAAGTCTGGATTATATGGAGGGTGTCATTACTTGCGAACCCACTTCAGCTAGTATAGCGTTTATTACTTGAACTGTATGGTGATGAACGTTATAATGCAGAAAGGAATAACGCCTTTGCTTTGAAACCTACATTACTTTGTCCAAGAACCCATGCTATCTTTGCAAAGAAGTTTCATTAACTGTTTTTTTTCCGTAAGACAATAGTCAACTGGTGCATTAAATTCCTAACATCTAGTTGCCATTACTTTGCCAGCCAACAGTTTCGCTTTGAAGATTTGGGTAGAAGTGGGCGGAATTGTTTATGACATATGCTAACATATCTAGTGTACAGATAAAACCTCTTCGTATCATCTCGTCAAAAATGTTTAGACACACATAAAATTTAGGTAAAATTTGAACGTACATAATTATGTTACAAATCTCATCAAAACTAACACTTGCAGTTTAAATTTGAAGTTAACAAAACAAAATAAATCACATATGTGATTCTGTCAGATATCATTTGGAAGACAGAAATATGCCGAAAACAGTCATTTTAGTGCGACAGTCGCGTATTATCCTTACATAAAAATGATTTTACATTTAGTATCTTCACTTATTAGTTTTTAAAATTTTGAAATTAAAATGTTTATATGGTTCAAAATAAAATAATTTGCGCAATTCTAATTCTAAATAAAAATACCCGATACCAAAACCTTATTAAACCAAAGCGAAGAAAACGTGCTACCTGAAATGTTATAAAATACGATTAACAACCAAGGTCAATTTCGCATGTAACACCGAGAAATTGAGTGGGCACTCCGTTTCCTTACTCCCAATTCCAGTCGAACGGACTATAACAACTTTAATGACCAATTAAGATTACGCGAAAAGACAAATCTGCGAAAACGCACAATAAAATTCTTGCAGATATCTTAGCCAACTGTCTCCACAATTCAAGCCTATATCCAGCAAACACGTGAAAAAGTTATAATAATTGTTTATTAATTAAAGGGAAGAGTAAAAAGAATTTTGAACAAGAAAAATAGTTGAAATTATTTTTATAAATGAGAATAAAAATCTCGCTGATTTAGCAACACAGTTTGAACGGAATGTATCCAAAATAAAGGGAAGAGGGATTTAGTCAGCTATTGTTGATATCTCAAGGCGAGAATACGCCTCCTAAGGCGACACAAATATTGCAATTCTGCAATACAGTATATGTGTAATAATACTTCTGTTCAATACATAAACAAGTGTTTATTGAATAAAACTAGATACGTTATATCGATAAAAATAAGATTAGTGCAAATTTTGAGTGAATTAGTGAAAATCAATAGAAAAGATCAAAAGTTACCAAGTGACGCTTGTGAATCCCGCATGACTGAGCGGGTATAAAAAGTGAATTAAATTGCGCAAGCCTAAATAAAAAAATCGGAATTACAGCGCCGCCAAGATGTTTGAAATACTGTAACTAAATAGAATCCAGGAGGACAAAAGACCGAATTCCCAGATTGCGTTGATAAAATATAAAATTCATCACTTTGTAAGTCTCATATCCAAAAGCACATAGGAAAAAAATCTAGCAGAGCATTTCTTGATCTCAGAGAGGTATTTATAATAATGTGTGCACTTAGGTGTTAAAAATCAGGTCTTATGAGTTCAGCTATGCGAATCTGCAATTTCCACCAAACAAAGGTTCTAGAGCAAAACTTTTCGGGCCATCACAAATGATCGTCAGTAATTCAACGGAGTACTCAATCCCATACGGTTACGATGAAATCGAAATCTTCTTACCAGCTGCTAAGTACGATTAGCAGGTCTCGATGGCAATCTGATTGAAAACCTGTACAGGAACGCACAACCGATTTAGCTTCTACGAAAAAAAGTGATCTGAAGATTTTGTTAATGCTAAGGAAATATGTTCAAAAAATCGAAAATGCATTTACTTTATACTCTTCATAAAGTAGATTGTAAGTTACAATAAATGTCACAAATTCGGTAGGCTTAGATTCGGAACATATACGGTAGCATTCTTTTATTCTTTAATATTTTTTATTAAGCGCTAATGTACCTCTTCGCGGTCTTAATACGCAAATAACTATTTTTTAGCAACTATGCAGCCGTTTCGAACAACTCTGCATTTATATACAAGATTAGTTTTGGAATTTTAATAGGTAATAGCGTATGAATAAGAGAGGCAGAGGGATAGAGAGAAACGGAGAATATGAGGATTAACCATTTAGCGTGTAATACTATATGCATGAGTGTACGTATGTACATAAGTGGCTGCATAGATGTGCGGAGGTCAAATCATTATAATTGTATTTGATAAAATTTATAATGTTTTGCAGATTAAATATGTATTAACTTGCTTTTATTACGGCGCGTTCTCACTGGCTGGTTTCCGTTAATCCTGAAAAGTTTCGAATGGAACAGTCAATATTAATATGTATACCTCATAAAGTACGAATTCATTTTTCATTCATTCATTAAAAATGATTCCCATTTAAAAACAAGTTGAATCATGTTTAAGCTTAATGCATCAGAATTTTTGTGTATATGAAAACACAATACAAATTACACTTTTCCACACGAAATAGTTACTTGTAAAACTAAAGTAGAAAGTGGCGTTTTTTCAACTCTATCTCCAAATTTGACAAGAGCGTTAGTTAGATTGTGAGTGTATGTTAATTGAGCCAGAGCAGAAAAACACATTCTTCTCGTGTTTTACACATACCGACCTATTTTTCTACAACTGCGTATAGATAAAAAAATTCGAACAGTGATAACTCAATTATTAAATTCGGGGGCTTATATTGATAATTCTGATCATGTTGAGTTTACTAATATTTGACGACAAATTGTAATTGTTGATGGAAAGAAATTTAAATTATTTATGGAATCTCACATTGAATCATTTTAATTTTATTTTGTAACGTTTTAGGTTACTTTAGGTTATGTAATTTATATTCTTTCAACAATAACTTTGGTACTGAAATTTCTCATGTATATGAGAGGTATATTATCCATGAGGTCCGGCAGGAGACCGCAAGGGGGTGCACTTGCAACCTCCCTGTTAAACATATACAGAAAAAGATTAAGAAATAAATTTGTTGGTCACTGTTTGAATGAAAACTTAAGGCGTATAGTTTGCCGTCTAAATTTGTTCATCACCTTGTCAATGATTAGTAATCATTGAGGAGGACGTTGTAATCATTGATTACAATGTCCTCTTCTACTCATTTTCTGTGAATACTATACAAGCCGCTTAGACTCCTGTCTCCCATCGTTGACCGATTCCACGTCGTAACGTACTCATTGTACGATCAATGCTACAGTATCGCTGAAATACTAATTTTGATTGTTTCGCATACCGCCGGGTAAAACGGGGTAGGTTGGACAATCAAATCAAAGGGGCGGGTTTAATACCACATCACTCGCTTCATCTATCTTCCACATCTCATATTAGGCGGTAGCCTAGGCAATAAAATTGTATAGAAAACCTTCGTACTGGTTCTGTATATGTTCTGCTATGACTAAACCTAAAGATTTCTGCAATTTTCTCATTCATTCTTAGTGGAGCTGCATAAGCGAAAATGCTGTTTTGTGTGTTGAAGAAAATCGATTTCTCAGAGAAGAAATGATAGATACTAAATATGAGATGAAGATAGATATTTTGAAAAAATCTTCTACATTTTCAGATGGTTGATTAGATTTGTAGATTTGCCTTGCCACCACTCGAGGACGCTTAAATTCAACATCCAGTTCTTCGCAAGACTGAAGCACGTCCGTTAATTTATTTATGTGATTATGTATTGCCATCATATCCATATTTACTTCTTGTAATTGGTTGCACACGGGATTGGGTTGGGCAGAATAGACAGCAATTACCAACAGTGTCACAATGTATGTTGAAGTTGTTGTAGTGACGTAGACCTGAAACTTTGGGTTTCGTTTTCGAGCTTGGGGCGTCGTGCGAAAGTTCTTCTAAAATTCGTACAATAGTCAGAAAGGGCCCTCCTAAAAATAATCTTGCCGGCGGCCATGCTATTTACACTCACATTTTTAATGTTTGTAACAGAATATAAGTAGCTATAAGCATTCACAACGTTAACGTGTAAATGTAAAAAACACTCTGATCAATCTTTGATTTTTTAACCAAACTGTCAGTACCGTTTACTATCATCACTAGAGAAGATAATGCATTTTTAGTCAGTCATTTTAGGAAATAAAGTACTCACTAGCACTAATGTTTTAAATACAATATAATTCCACAATCTCTTTTTTATAAATTTATTTCTCTACATGTTTCAATACCACATGTATCAATACCAAGAGAAAATACATAAGTAAAATTACAAGCAAGTATTTATGGTAACAAATCAATAAGGTAAAACAGCAAACTTAATGTAAATTATAATTCTATATTTAAAGGTGAATCTATAAGATCAAACTATTCGCTCATTAAAGGCACTTTCTGTTTATGTTTATAAACTTCGAATGCTTCCAAAACGTCTAATGTGTCTTTTTTATTACAAAAATGACAAATTTTGTGTTGTTTTGTGAAGTCATAAGGTAATTATTTACTAATAATTTGATTTGTCTGTGTCTTTATAATTGTAATATATAATGTGTTCTTTGTATCTAATGTCAAAGTTCCTACTAAAAAATAGAGTTACAGAATATGCAGTTCAATTTAAAAATACTAATGTCGTCAGTTGAATCTTTCGCATTAAATAAACGTTTAAGAACATTAGTTTTGAAAGCTATTTTGTACTTGTTGTTCTTTTGTAATATTTGAGCTATTTTTTCTGATATTTTTCAAAAATATGAAATGGATATGTCGGTTATGTATTAACTTGGTAAACGTTTTTGACAGAAAATGTGTGCTCTTAATTTTAATTAAAGTATCGATTACCATTTGAAATGAAACCATTTGCTTGTGTAATTTGTTTTATAATTGATATTTCTTTATTGAAATTTGTTTGGTTTAATGGTACTGACGTTGCTTTATGTACTAAGGATCTATATGCAGCTTTATGGTGACATGAATCGTTTGGAATTGTAATATTTGTATATGTTGGTTTTCTGAATATGGAGAACTCAAACTTATTTGAGTGTATTAATTTGTATATTTAAATCTAAAAAAATAATGGCTCTGTTTTTTTCTTTAGTGTACATTTTATGTTAGGATATAAATTGTTAATATTAATTAAAAACTCATCAATCAAATGTGATGAACCATCAAAATATGCTAAAATATTAGCATAACGAAACCAAAATACAATCTTGTCAGAAACATTTAATTCAAAAATTTGATCTTCCAAATTATCTATAAAGATATGGGCGAAATTGGACTACCCATAGGTAAACCATTTTTTTTGTAGATTTTCTTATACAATGTGAAATAATTTTGATTAACATAGAGATCAAATAATTGAATTCTCCATTCTTATACGTAATTCAACGTTATCATTAAATAAAAAATTATTATAGTATAGTAATGAAAACTTAGAAATTTTAAGCAGAGATCCTACAACAAAATTACAAAAATATGTGATACAAAGTTTACAAAACTGCAATATCTGCTTTACAGATTTAGAAAAACAACAAATTTTATACAAGAACCCACAACCACTACACGGTCTCATAGAAATCCACAAACCAAACATACCCATTACACCAGTAGTTTCTTACATCCAAGCACCTAATCATATTTTAGCAAATACAGTAAACCCCATAATAACAAACAGTTTAAAGTATAAATCAAAAAACTATGTTAAGAATTTTTTGGAACTAATTAATAAACTACAAAACAGAAAAGTACCACTACATCATGTGCTTCTAGGTTTTGATGTTACTAGTACGTTTTCTAAAATACTCCCTCAAGAATGTAGGCGTTTATTAAATAATTTTTTATTTAATAATGATGTTGAATCAGTTACAATAAGGCAGTTAATTCAATTATTTGATCCTTATGTTAATCAAAATTGTTTCACGTTCAATAATAAGATTTATCTAAAAAAAATGGTTTACCTATGGGCAGTCCAATTTCGTCCATTTTTCTAATATCTTTATGGATAATTTAGAAGAAAAAATTTTTGAATCAAATTTCATTTTGGTTTTGTTATCTTGATATTTTTATATCTTTTAATATTACATCAGATTTCATTGATGAGTTTTTAATTCATGTTAACAATTTACGTCCTTACACCAAAGAAAGAACATAATAAAGCGATTAATTTTCTAGACTTAAATATAAAAATTAATACACAGAACAAGTGTGAGTTCTTCACATTCAGAAAACCTACACATACAGACATTACAGTTGCAAACGATTCATGTCAGCACAAAACACATAAGTTAGCTATATGTAGATCCTTAGTACACAGAGCAATGTCCTTACCATTAAACCAAACAAATTTCAATAAAGAAATATCAATTATAAAATAAATTACACAAGCAAATGCTTTCATTTCAAATGGTAATCGATACTTTAATTAAAATTAAGAGCACAAATTTTCTGTCAAAAACGTTTACCAAGTGAATACATAACCGACAAAAAATAAAGACATATCCATTTCATATTTTGCAAAAATATCAGAAAAAGTAGCTCACATATTACAAAAGAGCAAGAACTATAAAGTAGCTTTCAAGACTAATACGTATGTTCTGTTTATATTGGACAAGCACGAACTTTGATATTAGATACAAAGACATTAGATGACAGAAATCAAATTATGCCAAACATTTAATAGTAAAAATCGTAATAATAATAGTAATAAAATAGACAAATTAGATGTTTTGCAAGCATTCGAAATTTATGATCATAACCAGAAAGTACTTTTAATGAACGAACAGGTTGATCTTATAGTCACCTTTAACAGATATTTTAAATATGGAATTATAATTTACATCAACTTTGTAGTTTTACCTTAATGATTTGTTACCATAACTAATTGTTTGTTATTTTACTTATAGAGGGCTTTTTACGATGAGCGTTAACTAGACGTTTCTGGCAAACCAGACAACGGATCAACCTGAAAATTTGACAGTATGCATAAATTAATATGATCTACACGCCTAAAATATTTTAGATGATGCGGCGTTGCCGCTTCTACTATAAAGTAGCGACTACTTTGATTTTTCAAATGGAACACCCTATATATAAAATCATATTATGATTTCCTATTACTTTGTCAACAACTTCATGTACTATTTCCCTATACCTATGTATTACCGTTTAAGAGATATAAATTATTTTCGATTTTTTTTTACAAAACATGTACTTTTATAAACGCTGATAATCTTGAACTGTCTGGTACTAAGACGATCAAATTCGAAATGGAGTGGAGTGATATCATGAGGATTTTCACTTCGAGTCATATTTTTATTTGCCTCATACAGGGTCTTTAAAAAATGCAGATACTTTGTTCACATGAAAAAAGGAGTGGAAGTCAATTTTTTCAAATGGAACAACCTGTATATTTACACATTTTTGAGCTCTACATCCAATTTTAGATTGACTTTAATCAGATAATGCTATTTCGATTTCGAACCGTTTTCGAAATAAACTGTTTCAAACAGAAACTGACATGGTTTCCTTGTATTCACTTTCTTTCCGATTTAGTTTTTCAACAGTCTCAAATCAGTCAATTCGAAATTGATATGTACCTTAGAAAAATTTACAATTTATATGCATTGAGGTATTAAGTGTCTCTACCGTACCACATTGCAAATTAATATTTTTTAATAATGTGCTTTGGAGAAATAAATGATCTAATTTTGAAACGTCAAACTTTCGTTGGTGGTTTTGACTGATTGTGATACTAATTATAATAGAAAAATGTCAAGATTAGGTTACAGTAATGAAGATTTCTTGAATTTATTAATTATTCATGGCGAGTGCAATAGAATTGCAAGTAGAACATGCCGAGTATTTCATGAAAGATATCCACAACTTCCGAAGCCGCATAATAATGTGATAAATCGACTACTACAAAACTGTAGGTTGAATGGAACCTTTCGTCCAAAAATCATTCGTAGAAAGCCTGAAGTGGGTGATGATGACAATGGCAAAACAGTTTTGGGATTTTTTAATGCATTTCCAAATGCTTCTCTACACGAGACTGAAAGGGAGATAGGTATAGCCTACGTGACAATTCATCGCATTCTTAATAAGCACCCCTATAAATTCTACTGTGTCCAACATTTGAAAGAGACTGATTTGCATCGTAGAGTGGAATTCTTTGAATGGTTACTTGTCAAGACTCAAGAGGATGAACATTTCCTTGACAATATCATATAGACAGATGAGGCCAAGTTTACAAAAAATGGAATTTTGAACAGACACAACAGTCATTATTGGGCGCCAGAAAATCCTCATGTCGTTCGCCAAAGGGGTTTTCAAGAAACATGGCAATTTAATGTATTTTGTGCCATAAAGAATGAGTCAATTTTTTATACCGAGTTTAATGATGATAATTTGAATACAACAAAATATGAAGATTTACTGAGAAATGGAATTCAAATGATTTTAAATAATAGGCCAGGAAGAGAACGTGTATGGTACCAAATGGATGCTGCTCCACCCCATAATTCTCGTTCAGTAGGCGAAGCTTTAACTGAAATCTTCGAAGACAGATGGATTGGTAATAATGGACCTTTGCGTTGGCCTCCTAGAACACCAGATGGCAATCCAATAGATTATTTTGTGTGGGGTTTCATTAAGAATATGGTTCACTCTAACCCAGTAATAACAATGGAAGATATGAAATCGAGAGTTAGAACTGCTTTCAATAGTTTAACTCCAGACTTAATCAGAAGCGGTACACATGAAAATCTTTTCAAGAGATTACATGTTTGTTTAAGTAGAGGTGGAGATGTGTTCGAACATATTCTGAAATACACTGATAATTGAATTAACTTACTAATTCATGAAATTATTCTCAGTTCGTGTGTCAGCATTAATGAAACTATTGTTTGAAGAGAAGCTTCATTTGATGGTTGAAGAGTATTTTAATAATTATTTATTCATTGTATTATCTGTGACTGATGAAGGAACATCGAACGGAATCTGTTAAATTTCAAAAATAAGTGATGAATACAAGGACACCACGTCAGTTTCTGTTTGAAACAGTTTATCTCGAAAACGGTTCGAAATCGAAATAGCATTATCTGATTAAAGTCAATCTAAAATTGGATGTAGAACTAAAAAATGTGTAAATATACAGGGTGTTCCATTTGAAAAAATTGACTTCCACTCTTTTTTTCATGTGAACAAAGTATCTGCATTTTTTAAAGACCCTGTATGAGGCAAATAAAAATATGACTTGAATTGAAGATCCTCATGGTATCACTTCACTCCAATTCGAATTTGATCGTCTTAGTGCCAGACAGTTCAAGATTATCAGCGTTTATAAAAGCACATGTTTTGTAAAAAAAAATCGAAATTAATTTATATCTCTTAAACGGTAATACATAGGTATAGGGAAATAGTACATGAAGTTGTTGACAAAGTAATAGGAAATCATAATATGATATTATATACAGGGTGTTCCATTTGAAAAATCAAAGTAGTCGCTACTTTATAGTAGAAGCGGCAACCCCGCATCATCTAAAATATTTTAGGCGTGTAGATCATATTAATTTATGCATACTGTCAAATTTTCAGGTTCATCCGTTGTCTGGTTTGCCAGAAACGTCTAATTAACGCTCATCGTGAAAAGCAATGTATACATATCTTCTCTTTATAATGCATGTATTGAAACGCGCAGAGAAATAAATAATTATAAAAAAGAAGTCGTGGAATTATATTGTATTTAAAACGTTAGTGCTATTAAATATGGAATTCCACAGAATAAGGTTAAAGAATATAAATTTAATGATATACTATAAAGCAGTTTTGGAAAAATCTGTTTATTCTCATAAATGTAGCGATATTTTAGAAGTATATACCTACTCGTATCTCCTGTTCACCAAACATACAAAAATCACGTTGAAGCATTTTATAAACACATGTAAATATTCAATATATATAGATTCTAATACACATATTCACTCATTTATTACATACCTGCGCAATTGTCTAATACTATCAAATACCCGTGCTTCGCAACGGTATGGGTTTTAAACATACTCCCAAAATCGTATTTGATTTGGGTTTCAAAGAAATCTAAGATCTTTTTGGTATAAGTTTCAAGGAACCCAACATTTCTCATTTCACCCAATTTTCGCTACTTTTGCATTTCCCTAAACAGAATTCCATAATGATCTTCATTTTGGTCTTAAAACGTGATATTTTACAATAGTTTGAACTTTCAAAAACTACCCTTTAGGGATGATCAATTTCATAATTTTCTTTCTTTTGTTTTTGTCAACTATCCTCGTGATACTCCACACTGCATACTTGGTTCAGAAAACTTAATTTGCTTCCTTGTTTATCCCTTCCGTTTCTACCCGTTAGGGGATGATTTCGGGGAAAAGCCAAAATACGTGTTTATTTCTTAAGGAACATCTGATTATCAGATTTCACGTTTCTGAGCTTAACGGCTTTTAAGATATATTCACTTTGTTTAATCAATTCATCCCCCTTTGGAACCCGATTTCATCACCCTGAAGTAAAATTTCAAAAAAGGGCGAAACATAGGTCCGATTATTAACGAGAATTGATTTCCCGATTTTCAAATCTCCAACTGCCTGGGTTTACGAAAAGGCCTATTTCTTTAACACTTAATTTCTACCCCTTAGGTGTTGAGTTTCAAAAAATCCTCTCTTAGTATGCGCCTACGCGGTAAGGGGTGCTTGCTACTCGAAGTTTAAGTTGCTAGACCTAACGGTCTGACCTGGGCGTTGATTGATGAGTGCATCAGTCAGTGAGTGAGTGAGGACATAGACTTTTATTAATATACATTGCACGAAACATCCATAATTGAATAAATTTATTGTTATCAAAATAACTAACAATACGTATAGAAACAGAACATACGGGCCTCATAATAATATAAATTCGTGTTATAAAATGTCCCATTCATTTCATTCCGTTAAATCTATTTGTACAAAAATGTAGAGGGTGTTTTGGAGTGCCATTTTTACGTTGGTTTAATAATATTTAGATAAATAACGTATGTCTTAAAAGTTTTGGCACAAAATCCACTGGATGTAAAATAAGTGAGAATGATAAAATGTTAGGTTGGCTTTGGAAACAGAAATTCTCTGAAAGTTTGTTTTCACTTTGACCGTTCAGTTTTAGAAATCAGTTGTATTATAACGACTTACAAATTAGATCTTCGTAAAAGTATTTACAGTCTAGTTGGACCAATGCTTAAGCGTGAAATGGTTCGCTATTCGAAAATATTTCCCGCAGAACTATTTATCGCAGAATAGCGGATTGTGAACAAGGTACACCATGTATAAATCTCCAAAAAAGTGGCAAACTGAGATCTTTTACTCAAGCCAGAGCAGACCGGTTAGTAAGAAGAGCAACCTGGAATGTCGGTCAGAAAATTAGCAAGGGAGTACAGAACTTCTAAGGATACAGTTTGGGGGGAATTGGTTAGGAAAGGTCAAGACTATCGAAAAAGAAGAAAACGTTCAAAATATACGCCAAATCAGTTGACACGGCTACCACGATGTTGTCGGGTTTAAGGCGTATACATTTTGCCAACACAGTCACTGTTATTGATGATGAAAAATATTTCACTCTAATTAAGTCAGAAATTAAGACTAACGATGATTTCTATACTGATAACATAGAAAACTGCCCAGAGAAGGTTAAATATAAAGAAAAGGCAAAATTTTCTGATACAATTTTCGTCTGGTGTGCGATTTCTATAAGAGGAATATCGAGATCTTATGTGGGGCGTGTAAGCGGCGAAGCACTGGATAGCCAGCGCTATATCCAGAATTGTCTGGTCAAACTGAATGACTTCATTAATCAATATCATGCTGAAGACGTTTTGGCCAGACACATAACACACCATTCATACCATGAAACGACAATCCCCCTAATCTACCAAAGGTCCGCCTAATAAAAGAATTTTGGGCACTTTTGAGTAGAAAAGTGTATGATGAAGGATGGTAAACCGATAATGAAGAACAGTTAAGACGGAGGATTTACAGAAAAATTCGATAGGTAGACATTACGGCTGCCCAAGACCTTATGCGAGATGTTCGTACAAAATTGCGTGTTATTGAAAATAACAGAGCACTTCATTTAATTAAGTTCTCAATTTTGGTAATTATAAGTCTATTAATTATGTTTGATAGCTATACGTTTAAATAAAACGTATTTGTTTATAAACTTGAATATAATATTTTGTGTCAGAACTTTTGAGACATACTTTACCTAATCGTTATACCAGGCTTGTACTTTGGTCTTTCACAATTTGTAAATTGTGTGTAATTATTTTCGAAACGTACAGATTTTGTATAATTTATCTTGAAATAATTTATTTATAATCCTAAAAGAGACGTATTTGTAAGTATAAAACTTTTACAAAAAAAGACAAATTAGTGTGCACTAATTGCAAGATCCATTATCTTCAGTGTAGGTACTAATTATATAAAATCTTAACTATATGCAATTATCATACCTTGAAAATTTTTTCAAGTTAAAAATAATTGAAATTTAATTTTATTAAGTATTTGGAACGCATCCTCCAATAATATTCACGTTCTATTTAACAAGTTGGTAGTCACTTTCCGTCTAATTGAAAGTGATCTGTCTATTGAAATTATTATAATTTTCTTAATTATTACTTTTCTTAAGATATTTTAATAGGCCACTCAGTATATTAATATAATTACTTTTTTTCTCTTAAACTAACGCATAAATTAATCATGTTCTTCAGATCATGTTTTATAGTTCATAATTCAGGAGCAATATAGGCATATAGAACGTTTAATGTGTAATAATTATAAACAGAAACTGTTACAAATTAAATTGTATGGTTAAGTTTGTAAACAGCTAAGAACTAATTAAATTCTGAACTGAAAATAAATGCATAAACTAGAAATGCTAACTGTTCTTTATAAATTTGTTATTTTTAATTGAAGAAAAAAAGTAAAAAGCACGTTTTCCAATGGTTAAAGTTTTAAAAATTATTATTAATTTTATTAAATACATAAATAAAAAGTTTACCTCGAGTAGAATTTAAACCTACGACCTGTATAGCAAAGTACAAGTCGTAGGTTCAAATCCTACTCGAGGTAAACTTTTTATTTATGTATTTAATAAAATTAATAATAATTTTTAATTACATATTCACCTTTGAACTTATTCGTTCATAACGAAACTTATAATAGGTTAAAGTTTTACTTTATGGGAATATATTTTTGTCGTATTGTCTATTTTACATGACACTGAATAAGTTGAATTATTTATTGGCACGGATACCTATAACAGTAGACCACAGTAATTGTGATTTTTACTTATATTTACTAATTTTTAATAATAATGTACAACACAATTACTTTCAGATTCTTAATATTGGATCTGCAAATAGAGAAAAAAAAATTTATAGCACGGGATAACGGAGAGCATGATTTTTATCACAATAAAAATTCCACTATCTTGAACTTAACAGTTTATACACGTTTGTAACAGAAAAGTTTTAATTTATATTTTATAAGTTTGATAAATTAAATATTCAAAATGAAGTGCTCGCGATTTGTCAAATTTAATTTATCGCTCACAAATTAGAAATTTTATTATGACAGATGTAAAACCAGTTAGAAGAATAAGAAAATGAGAAATCAATAATTCAAACATTACAAATTAGTCATTAAAAAAATTTATTAAAAAAAATTAACTGCATTGCACTAGTTGCCGATTAAGAGATCTTAATTATGTCAGTAGTAATAATTTACATTTTCTCTACCAAACAAATCTTTACGTTATTTTATTTTAATTGGTAAATAAAAATTTTAAAATAATAATATTTGGTACTCACGTTTTATAAAACTTATTCACAAAAATATTGAACTAGCGAGAAAACTGAAAAAATCACTATAACATCACTATAATGATAAGTTGATTTAAATATAAAAAAGGAATGCACCGTTGCACTATAACGTAAGAACTGGATGACCACCACACCATGGATAGTAAATAGCTAGTAGTATTAGTTAGTGGAGTTAGAGCGTGGGGCATACGCTCCTACTTCTTTAATTAAACAGATTCTACTTATGTAAACTTCTAAATACGTGATCAACTAATTTATGGCTTAAGCGAAATATTTTTATTCTACACACTATGCCGCATGTAGTACTTTACGTAAAAAAATTAGTGACAATGTATGATGAAATTAATGTCTATGGGAAGTGTTAACCTAATGAGTTTGTTTTACAATAGAGTATAGTATTACCAAATTTGTAACTAAAGTAAGAGTTTCTACTATATATTATTATAGTCCTCGTTAAGAAGAAATGAATTATTTTATTTTATTATGTTTTGATAATTAGTAGGTACTTCTTAAAAACACGTAATATATTTTGAAAGTTTAATTAATTTCATTGTAAATATTAATTGTTTCTGAACTCAATGTGTGTTCAACTCGTTAATTATACTTACTATAATTTACTACTTCTATAACAAATAATTCACAATATAATTGACATAACGAGATGCCAGATATGTTTAGGAAAATGTATATATGTATTCAAATAAATAAAACTGTTAATATCCTGTTCCAAATTTTTATTCAAAAATGTTTGCTAAAAAATATGCACATGTGTGCTATGTTTTGGGACGTTACAAAAATTGATGCTAGGTCAATATAATTGTAACGCACGTTAGGAAAATGCTCCTTGCAACGATTACCTAATAAGCTGTTTCCAATTCCTATTAATAAAATGGTTATTTTGTATGACACTTTTATTCGCATTGCCATGGACCCGTGAATAAAGTAAAATAAAATAAAATTCGCGTTACCTTTGAAATATTGGTTGCTATGGACGACTTGTTTATAAACAGGTTCTAAATCGGCAAATTTTTCAATTTGCCGAAAACGTGTTTGCAATGACAAATAAACCAGAAAAGGCATACCACAAGTTGTTCTTAATAAAGCTGCAGCTACAGTATCCAATTTATTGCTAGAAAAATCAAAACTAGTTTACGAAAAAGAGTACAGAACATTTTGTGAATGGAATACAATAAAACATTTGGCAAAATGTTAACGAGGAGGTACTGTTAATGTATTTCTTTGAAAAATAGAAGAAAGTAAACGTGTCCAGCATGTGGTGTCGTTACTAAATGCTGGGAGCAACGGTATCCATAAACGAAAATATTGATATTTCCCAGTAAGTAAACCTAAATACTCTAAATTAGAGTTAATTATTTTGGAGATGTTCATGTTTTCAAGACTCAACGCTTTTATAAAACGACAGACTTCAGGTTGCGAACCAAAAAGTCCAGAACTTTTGAAAAAACGGAATTCTAAAAATTTTTATGACGCTCTATTTTATTCCTAATGATGAGATGAACACTATATGTATATATGAAAATGTAAACTTTCACCATTATTACACATAATAAAATACTTATCTTTTTTGGGTTTTTTTAATGGCGTATTCGTATGTTAAAGTTATACAATCTAAACGTTTGGATAACACTTACAGTTATCTTCGTCAGTAGTAATATTATCTAATAAAATGATGTTGAAACAATTTTGTGAAAGTTGAAAAATTAAAACATAAACATAAGCCTGTTATTAATATAACAGTTTGATAAACGCATAAAGCCAACTATAGAACTCAATTTTAGTAAAGAATAACTAGATCATTAAAAATTAAATATTCTTAAACTGTCTTAAAGATGACAAATCATACTCCCTGTAACGGTCAAAGGCTAACAATGAAAAATGTCAACCAAAAACAAATGTAACAAAATTTAATCAAGTTATGATGTAAGTGTAAAGTTGTGAAAAGCTTCAATTTGAAATTGATAGAAACATTCACAAATATAAATATAAATCTAATGAAGATATAGCTTTGTCAATAAGTGCAAGTATAATTACAGAATAATTTGCCTATTATGACACTAAAATCAATACACACATCATAATGACAATGCTGTAAACAATAAATGTGTTGCAAATAATCAACGGTCTCCCACACTAATTATAGAAAGGATATAACAAATATTGAAATAACATAAATAAGACTAATATTGAAATAATAAGTACTGAAAATGCGTTAACGCTCTAATATAAAGTCTTTGAGGTATCCGGGGAGTTGCCGAGTCCTGGTAGATGTAAATGGGTAGGTGGAACGCCTGCAGGGGGCCGCGCAACCAGATGAGGTTGAAGCTAAGGGCCGGTCTGCTCTGATGTACAACTGCAGGGGCTGAGGCTGGAGCTGTTGTTTCGACAAAGGGAAAGGATAAGTTCCTTTGTCTATCTCTAAAGGTGACACTTTTCTTGGCTGGTGGTACTGCTACTGTAGTTCTCTGTAGTTGATTTGCATAGCGTTTAATGTACTGCCCTTCATCGAGTTTGACGAGGAATGTTAACTGAATTATGAATTATGAATTATGCTGCTAAATTTCCATATCTTGTTCTCATTGTAGTTCCGTGACAGTACGCGTACTCCAACACTAAAATGACGTTTCACGTCATAAGATGAATTGCGGGAATGAGAAGCAGGAGGCCGGAGTAGTCTAATGTTATTCTTATTTGCCTATTGAAATAAGGTTCGGACGGTGACTTGCCTGACTGTAGGGGGGTTGCTTGAAATCGAAATAGTATGTCTCGGACTAGTTGCTTTATTGGAGTAGAAGAATCGTGCATACATTTTAATTTGCACATAGCGTTCTGCCAGATCGTTGGTACCTGGGTGTCCGGGTGGTATAGTTTTCTGAAAAAATCCATTTAAGTCACAGAAACTGGAACATTCTGTACTTGTAAAAATACAGGCGTTGTCCGATACAAGAACTTCTGGAAGACCATGCATGCTAAACATATTGTTTAAGAATTCGATGCTCAACGTAGATTTAGGCGCATCTCTGGTGAGCCTAATTTCAGGTCATTTAGATTTGGCATCCACTAATATGAGATAATAATAATGACCAAGGAATGAGCCAGCATAGTCAATGTGGAGTCGTTGAAAATTTTTTCAGGTTCGTTCCAAAGGTAAATGGCTGCCTTAAGTGGGTTATTCTTCGTCTGAGAACAGACTACACACGATCTGAGGTAGGTTTCGATTTCTTTGTAAATGTTACGCCAACATCAGTATCGGCGGACCAGAGATTTCATTTTGAAATAGCCAAATATGTAAATTATGGCACAGTATAGACTATATGTTGAATCCATATTGGTTCCAAAAATAATTAGTTTAGAAAATTCTGGATTCTTTTCAGTTTCTGAAGCAATTGTTTCGCTGTTTACAGTTATAGATGAAATTTGATTTGTAACGTTTTGTTGAATGACATTTTCTTCATCTGGACTATTAGATGTGTCTAGAATGGGAGCTCTGGAAAAGTAGTCGGTATTTAAATGTTGTTCTGCAGGTCTATATGAAATTTTATGGTCAAAACCACTAAGGTCAGTAGCATACCGAAGTATGCGTGCTGAAGTTATGGACGGAAGTTTTGAGCTTTGATTGAAAATGTGCATTAATGGCTTATTATCAGTAATCAAAAAATTCTACCCTAGAGGTATTAATTTCTGTAGGTCCGGAGTCGCAGGCAAGAACAGGAGGTAAGGCAGGATTAAATAGCAAAACAAAATGACGATTCACAACAATAAATTCAAACGAATCTTTTGTTTTATGCTCACAGATCTCTAAGGAGCAGTTTTTCCGAAAGATTTGTGTGTGTGTGTGTGTGTGTGTGTGTGTGTGTGTGTGTGTGTTGTGCGTGCTGTGTGTGTGGTGTGCGTGTGTGCGTGTGTACGTGTGTGCGTGTGTGCAGTACGCGCGCGTGTGTGCGTGTGCGTGTGTGACTGTGTGCATGTGTGCATGTGTGCGTATGTGTGTGCATGCGTCCGCGTCCGTGTCCGTTCCGTGCCCGTGCCCGTGTCGGTGCGGTACAGGTAAATTATTCGAAATCAATTATTCGAAAATCAATTTTCGAATGAACAATTATTCGAAAATCAATTGTTCGAAACTCAATTGTTCGAAATCAATTGTTAGAAATCAAATATCTGGAATATAATAGATTTATTTAAATTTAAGAAGACACCGAATTTCAATTAATAATTCTTTATTGTTATTATTACAAAAAACCTCCACAAGATCTCATAACGTTGTGGTTCGATAAATTTTAGTATAAATGTAAGAAACGAATAGTTAACTTCCCTTCACATTTACAGGCTTAGGACTGTCAGCGTAAAGCTGGCGTGTCTAGAAGTTTTGTTTAATTTTTCGTGTTTTTTGTTTCTTTGTGTTTTGTTAATTTTTTGTTTTTTTAATTTTGTTGTGTTTTTTGTTCCTTTTTTTGTGTTTTTGTTTCTTTTTTGATTATTTGTTTACAGTTATTATTATAATTTTCGTCAAACATGAAACATGAAATTTAGCAATTTAAATTTTGACAACTCTAAATATAAATACAACAAATTAATAGCTTAGGTTATGAGCTAATCCTTTAAGATAATCTAAAATATTACTTGGGTCGAAATTGTCTATGATATTTAATATTCTTTTAGCACAATCGCTATACTTTTTCTTATCAACTATGATTTTTGAGACATTTCAACATATTTCGAACAATTGATTTTTAAACAATTGAATTTCGAACAATTGATTTTTGAACAATTGAATTACGAGCAATTGATTTCGGAGAACTGACTTTCGAACAATTTACCTAGATCCGTATCGGTGTCTGTATCTGAATAACAATTAATTTTATAAGAAAAAGTGTAGACATATTTTTTAAAGAAAATTTAATTTTACATAAGTTTTCTTTATACAGTTTCTTATTATAACGCAAGGTAAGTCTAAACATTTATTAAATATGAATGAAAATGATTAAACTGTATTATAGAAGTGAGAGGCTTTGGAATTTTTACCTTCCAACCTACATATGCATATGTAGGTATAGAAGGTTATGCAATAGACTTTTTTTACTATCGCTAAATCGACTTATTAGCTCGCTTTACAGCTTTTGGCCAGGTTTCGCCAAGATCGGCCATGATGTCTGGATTTTTATCTATGTGTCTGTGTGTCTTGTGTGTCTGTGTGTGTGGATGTATGTTAGTAACCACGATAACTCCAGAACGATAATACTTGCGTACTTAAAATTGTTTGTTTAAGCTTGTTTTCATTGGGCTTGAAGCTGATTATATTGTGGGAGAAATCCAGTGGCGGACAGGGGGTTTATTAGTGTCAATTTTTGGTTTTTATCGAATATTTCTAAAACAGCTGCATATTTCAAAGATATAAAGGTACCTAGATATAGGCCTTAAACGTATCGATTAATTGTTTTATTTGCAATTTTTTGATACCACCTGTAGTTTAGCGGCAAAAAAGGTAGAATTTAAGTGTTAGATCAATTTATTTCAATAAATTTTATAAGAAAATGTGTAAGCATATTTTTAAGGAAAATTTAAGTTTACATTGCTTTTCTTTATAGAGTTTCTTAATATAAGGCAAGGTAAGTCTAAAAATTAATTAATTAAATATGAATGAAAACCGTAAAACCGTGTTATTAATATCTTATAGAAGCGGGCGCCTTTGGATTCTTTTTAAGTTAACATGCGTTTATGTCGATTAATCTATCTGACATGAAGTTTTAAACGTCATTTTGATATAGATTATTGTTTTTGTTTTTACAATGTTGTATGCTTTCGTTATGAACGTATGAAAGAGGTTGCATAGTTACCCTAAAAAAATTATAATGAAACTAGCCTTTCCTCGACAAAATTTTGTTTAAAATTAAATTTAATGGTGATAATAAAACGCATAATAAATTAAATACAAACGTATATATGTAACTGGACAACAATATTAGCGTCGGCTGCTGGACTTTTTCAAAAAAATTAAAACCTTAAAATAAAATTCTGGCTCCGTTATTTCTTTCTACACAAAATCATCGAAATCCGTCAAGCGGTTGTCTCGCAATCTGCATGAACTAAATAACCTGATTATTTTAGTATATAGGATTATGTTATTTCTTTTAATTTTTTAAGTTAGCATCTAGATATCTGTTAACCTCCGTCTGGCATGTAGTTTTAAACGTCTGTTTGACAAAGATTATTGTTTTTGTTTTTGCAATATTGCCTATTTTCGTAATGAACTTATTATAAAAGAGGTTGCATAATTATCCTAAAAAAAATTGTGATTAAAATTATTTCATTTCTTCTAATTTCCGTCCTGTAGGTTGGATTTTTTATCTTAACTTAACTTAGCTTAACTTAACTTAACTTAACTTAACTTAACTTAACTTAACTTAACTTAACCTTCACGCCATTCCCTTGCGGGGTAGGCAAAACAATCCCTGCCTCTTATTTATTTTTCATTCACAATCTTTCTCCATGCTTTCCTATCTCCGCATACCTCCCTAGCTTCCACAAGATTCATACATTGTCTCTGACATGCCCTTTTATTTTTAAAACTCCTTATCTTTCTTTCCTTTATCATACATTCTACTACATTCAGCCAAGTTTTACGCGGCCTACCAGGCCCGGCGTTTCCTCTAACATCATCCACGTATATTTGTTTCGTTAATCTTGCGTTGTTCATTCTCTCAATGTGACCAAACCAACCTAATGTACTACTTTTATAATCATCCATCAACGTCTTTTCCTCACCACACTCCGTCATTATGCATTCATTTTTTATCATGTCCCTTCTCGGTTTACCACATGCGCTTCTCAGAAATCTCATACCCTCGGCATTTATTTTCCTTTCGTGCTTTTTTTTGACATACCCATGTCTCACTTTCATACAGTACTGACGGGACGAATACGCCATTATAGATTGCTCGTTTCGCAGCTAGGCTCACGCTTTCATCTCTTATGATCGTCCACATACTTCCAATCACTTTCCTTCCAGCATTGGTCCTTCGGCCAATCTCGCCCTCCATTATACCATTTGCAGTAAACATCCTACCGAGATATACCAGCTCGTCCATTTGCTCCACAATTTCATCTTGTACAGTAAATACTCTACTCTCCATTCCACCTTGCCGATTGAACACCACAATCTTAGGTTTGTTCACGTTTACCTTTAGGTCTATGCTCTCACAGACCGTATCAAACTTGCTCAGAGCTCATCCGCACTGTCATTTAATAAGACTGTTTCATCTGCATGCACCAGAAGTCGTACATTTACGTCACCAAACATTACACCATTTGTATCGATACATGCTTGTCTAACACATTTATCCATGTATACATTGAACAACTACGGTAACATCACACAGCCTTGTCGCAGTCCTTGCTCAATATTAAAGTATTCACTCACACCTCCTCTCACCCTAACACATGCCCGACTACCGTTGTATACTGCCCTTATACCATTTATTAAACCATTATTTACGTCATATGCATTTAATATTTCCCACAATATTTCCCTATTCACTTTGTCATATGCTTTCTCCAGGTCTACAAACGCACGGTACAACTTCCTTTTACCTTTAAACACTTTTCGATCACCTGCTGGAGGGCAACCATGTGATCGACATATCCACTCCCTGGCATGAAGCCACCTTGCACATCCCAAATCTTAGTTTGTGTAGTTTCTCGTACTCTATCAATCAGTATTCTTCGAAATACTTTACCAGGAACAAACTTATTCCTCTGTAGTTTTGCAATCACTCTTGTTCCCCTTATCCTTATACAGTGGTACAATGATCGCGCTCTTTCAATCCTCGGTACTTTTCCACACATAAAGCATACATTGAATAATTCACACAATCTTCGTATAAGCTTTGCACCACCATACTTTAGCATTTCACCAGTGATTTCATCCATGCCTACCCATTTACCGTTTTTCAACGTTCCTACCGTTTTCTCTATCTCATTTATTCTAATACTCTTCTCAGTTTCATTCATCATTTCTTTTAGATTCTCCTTATTTAACCCTTCAGTCTTACTTTCCTCACTACTGTACAGCTTTCCGAAATATTCTTGCCAGCATTTCCTTACTTCACAATCGTCCCATATTATTTCGTTGCTAATATTCATCACCATCCCGACTCGTGCTCCAATTTAGTACCTGTCATCAGTTCAGCTGAAGAGACTGCATTTTCAACGGTAAATTAATCCACTTATTAAATATATAGACTAGAATTAAAAAAAAGAATCATTTCTTAGTTTTTTATGTTTTACTTCACAAAACCGTCCTAAGCAAGAATAAAGATAACCAAATAAATGTTGAAATTCATACAAACTCAGATTCTTCTGCCCGTTTCATTGAGGAGGAAACTGTATGTTTGTGTATTTAAAATTAAATACACATTTTCTTATTTTTAGATTATTAAAGAACCGGACCTTACAAAAACTGGGACAATTCGTAAAAGAAAAAAAATAACAGACAGTTTGGCAACAAGGAAAAGAATAGAGATGAAATGATTGAAAATAAACATCCTGTTTCTTTGGGATGCAATAATGATAAATGTAAAATGAATGGGAACTTTCATATGCTCAAAGAAGAAGATTTATACAAAATTCCTGTGAACGTTTGCAAATTAACAGGAAAATACCAGAAGGAGATCCTACGGTAGATACATTGTTTTTAATTACAATCTTAAAGGCAGCTTTGGGGGAAAACTAAACGTGTCTGTAATTTTTTTTATTTAACAGGCCTAGGATATAAACCAACTAACGACAGGTTTGCTTACGAAGTACTTTCGGGAACCCCAAAAGGCAGCACAACACCTTTAGCTGACAAACGTGGAAAAAGTCGTTCATTAAATTTTATCCAAAACTGAAATAGATGAACACATTGAGTCTTTCAACCCTGTTATTTCACATTGTGGACGTGAGAGTGTGCCGAATATTCGCTACCTTCCCAGCGATATTACCATAAGATGCTGATTTTTTAACCATATTTTCGAACATTAAGGTATCTTATAACATATATCGCTGTCAAGTAAAGAAAAAAAACATATATTTTGCAAGACTTAGTAATGAAGAGCGCGAGACATGTGAAAGTATGAGGCTTCACGGGCATAAAGAACACAATATTCAGTTAGGTTATTGTGATGTATGCGAATCTTGGAAAGTCCATACTGATTTGGCTAAATGGGCATGTGAGTTGTAGCGACAACAAGTAAAAGAAAATGAGAAAAGTAATTCTTACTTCTCCGCCCATTTGGAAAAAAGTTATTTTGTTGCCAAGATTGGAAACATTTAACAAATTTTTATTTACAAAAAGACTCTCAGTTTACAATGGGACATTGTGCCTTTGGGGGAAAAAGCGGGAAAAACCATTTGCAGTTCTTTGGCACGAGGGTGTAACCGGAAGAGACTAAGAAGATATCACAAATTCATTCTATGCTTTTTTTGAAAAAATACAGAGACTTAACAACAATAACCATTTGGCTTGATAATTGTTCAAACCAACACAAAAATTAGTACTTTTTATCTTATCTGGTTTATGTCATAAATTCAATTGATATAAATGCTGAAAAATTGGCCATTAACTATTTTGAACCAGGACATACATATATGTCTGCAAACAGCTTTCATCGTCAGGTGGAGCTGTCTTTAAAAAGAAAAGGAAAGACTTCAGACTTTCTAGAATTTGTAGATGCTGTAGCATAAGCAAAAACGGCGCGCCGATGTAAAACCATGCGATTTGCAGATTTTATAGTTGGAAATAATTCGTCCTCAACAATAACTAAAGCAATATTTATCACATTTATCTAAAGATATTGCAAATAACTGCTCGCCGAGGAGAATTTCGTCTTCTTTTAAAGCGTCCTATTCTAAATTCAAACCAAACAATCGCTTAGATTTTCTTTAAATAAAGGCAACTAACCCGAATGGTATGAAATTACCAAAGCGATTTAGCGGACTCAGAAAAAATGTATACATATATATATATATATATATATATATATATATATATATATATATATATATATATATATATAAATTATAAACAACATACCAACCAGAAATGAGTAAGACAAAGTTAAAAATTACATTTAATGTTTAGTTTTTAGAATTCTGTTTTGTTGTTTGCATTGAAATATCATTATTAAGTATTCATAATAAAAAATATAGCTTAAAAGGTAGTTTAAGTTGCATTCTTCCAAACTTTCTGTTTAATAAAATGTTGAAGTGTACTTAGTAAGAACGCAGTATTGCATTTTTCTCAAGCTTTAATACTCGTTATTGTTGCTCGCTCAGGAGAAACGCAGCATCTCACATAAAAATAGCGCCTTTTTTCAATTTATTGAATAAAATATGATTTTACTACAAAAACCAACCATCTTTCTTATAAAATCGTACCAAAACCCTTTAAGTTACTTATAATACTATATCTACGGCATAAATAACACCTTATAGACGGTAATCTTACTGCTGAAAATTCTAAAGATTTAAAAAGCGCCTCACACAAAGGGAAAGCTTGTCGGTATAGTAGAATCCATAAACAAACAACACCTTACAGATGACTGTCTTGGCCCTGAAAGTGGTCAAAAATAAATTTTTGAAAATTTTTTCATGTGTTACTTTTGTTCTTTAGACTCTTCTGTACATCAAAGTAAATCTATACATATATTGTACCTTACGAAAAATACACAATAATCACAGTTAGTTCACCAGATTTTGCTCAATCCAATAATACTTTATAAAAATGTTCTTATGTTAATTTTTGAACACAACACTATTACACAAAAACGCACTATTAACACTCAAAAGAGGTAAAACATAAACAGTTATTTATGAGGTCAAACTGAAATGCGACTAGATAAGCACAGGTGTGGTTTATGAAGCGACTGTTGATTGAATATAATTGTTTTCCGGTAAATAACATAACCAAATTTTAGTCGGTATTTCAGTACTTGTAGTAGCAACCCTAGCGTCATCTCTGTGAGTTGAGAATAGTAGCAAACACATTTTTCGTTTCTGTGCCAAGTCATTTGTCTATAACGCGCTGTTTATGATCTACGCTACGAGAGACACAATTTCTCACCTCAAAATTATTAAAAATATTTGTAATGCAATACAAATTTAGATAAATCTGCAATGTACTTATGAATATACCGAAAAGACTACTCTTATTCTATACAAATCGAATCTTTGAACTGTATTTTTAGAAAAGCGAATTAGACGTATGTTCACGCGTATATTCACTGAACTGCACAAGTAAGTACTGTACAAGTACAGATTACCCTGTACATGAGATTATGAATTTTATTAAAGCATCATTTATTCCCATTGTGATATAATATAGGAAGTTTGGCTTTTAAATAACGAGATTGACGCTGTAAAACATTTTATTTTGATTTAATAGCCACTCCTCGTATTTTAGTAAATTTTTGTTTTTCAATACAGTCTAATCGCTCGAATTTATTTCTAGGTCTTCGGATGATGCGTTCTGAAAAGAACGATTTTTAATAAGTGGAGTTAGCTTCATTCGATAAATATCGTAGAAGAAGCGATTAGACGCTTGAATTTCTAGGTCTTCGGATGATGATTCTGTAACGTTGATTATAAACTCTGCAATATCATCTTGAAGGTTATCAGCTACCCACATCTTACCTTCAACGATCTTTACATGACATATAATGTTGGCAATTTTCAATCGTCACTTTTACGTAACCAAATTTTATTAATTCCTCCATGTCTTTAACTTTAAAAGTCTTGTTATTCGTTTTAATATGATATTTGGCTTGTGTCCACACCATTTCTATTCGGTTTAATTCGCAGTGGTAAGGAGGCAAACGAAGAACCTCATGACCTTTTCCTTGTGCCATAACATCAAGCTTATTCTTGTCGTATAGATGCCTCACTTGTGCTACAGTGCACCAGGAATAAAACCATTATCGGCACCAGCGTGAACTAAGGCAAATCGGGGTCCAAGAAAACTTGCTGATTTTAAACTTGTGCTGAGTCCTTGAACGAATGCCTGCCGACCACCTTCAATAGTGGTGTCACACCATGCCTTACGAACTGTGTGCCCCATGTTAACTCACGATTCATCAGTGTATATAACATATTTACTTAAAAAGTGGACTTTATTAATTATGCGAAATACGACATTATGTTATAAACATGTAATTAGAGATCGAATAAAAAGACTAAGTACCTTCTTCTCGGACCTTTTTGATGCATCTTAAGTATTTATGCCTCTATCTTATAATGTCATCACGTTCAACAAGGATACTCTTGCGTCGCATCTTTTGAAACTCAAAACCCATATCTTTCAAGAGGTTGAATAGTGTGCTGCGTTTAAAATTTGGTAGATAATCAACACCATTAATGGTGGAATGTTTTCAATGAAAAAAACGTGCCCTTTGCGTCAATAATTGACTGCTCTGGTTTAGTCTTCCTTTGTGATAGCATAGATACTATGCTCTGTGCAACATAAAGCTTTGCTGACTTCTGTAACAACTGCTGTAACGTTCATTTTGACCAAGAAATAATTAAGTACATTCATAATGAGGCATTTCTCCTTACGGCTGAAGTGTTTTCCGCTATGTCGTTTTATGTTTGCAGGACCACATTCAGCTTCCATCTCCACATGATATAACATTCTACAAAATAACCTCAATCATACAATTATAGAAATTATTCATCATTACCTTGTAAGATGCGTGAATGAGATGTAGGCGTTCTGAAAAGAACGATTTTTAATAAATGGAGTTAGCTTAATTCGATAAATATCGTAGAAGAAACAAGCAATAAATTTGACGGTACACGGAGTTGATATTGATATGTTATTAAATTACATTTTACGTTTAACAACATCACTATGAAGAACAAGGATACCGATATTTAGAAATGACTAAAAAAACCAAAAGAGAGAGTCACTCCATAAAAACCCGTACTGAATTTGGAGGTTTGGACAGAGTATAGTAACAAAATGCAGTGTAATGTGTATTTGATATATATATATATATATATATATATATATATAATATATATATATATATATATATATATATATATATATATATATATATATATAATTTGTACTGGTAAAATTAATTAAAATGTAGGAATAAGATTTAATTATTAATGGGAAATTATGTAAAATATATAATAATAATACTGTTTGTTTGATGTGCACCGGACTAGCTCTAATCTCATTAGGGATAGAGTTCTGATTTAAAGGAAATTATTTCTGATTCGATATTATGTGGATTCCACTTTATATAAAAATTCTATATGTTAAATGTATCTTAACAAAATTTATACTATAACGTATGCGTTATGAATTTAATGAACTCAAAAGCTAAAATGTCAAATTTTTAAATAATGACTTGTTGAAATTATAATTATAGTTGGATAATTGAAATATAAAATTTGAAATAAACTAAATTTCTACTTGTTTTGCAGGTGTTTCAACAACTATTACATAAACATTTACACCTATACATAAACAAATAATAAGTGCAGGAAATCACACAAATAAAGTCACAATAAACAGGGTTATGATCAAAATTAACTCACATGTGCAAAGTCCTATCTGCAAACGGATGTCTTCATACAGCTGGTTCCATTTGTACATGCAAGCACTTTCAAGATGATCGAAATTCGTGATACACGAAGTTCGCTGCTAATTCACCTAATAGCTTCGCACAGGTCCTCGGGTTGGTGGTCACTTTGTTTCGGTAAACGCTTCTATTTTAAGCTTCACGGTTTCACCCAACCACAAATTTTTATCGATAATGATATTATTTAATCGTATTAAGAATTTTCAACTTTATCGGTTTAAATAATGTTTTATGATTGTATAGACTTTAAATTAATATCACTTTCTTTTAGGCTCGATTCAAACGTTGATTATTTAAAATGTCGCAGCAGAAATAAAAATCAATTTGAAGACAAATGATTACAATTTTATTTTGGAAAAACGTAACCAGCATTTAAATTAAACAAACGAAATTTTAAAATCGTTAAACATTAATCGTCACAAATAAGAAATTTAATTCGTACTAAACTTTACGAATATGAACAGGTATCGGTAACCTAACTTTATTTTTAAACAAATGTAGGTTTAAAAACAATTGTTCTTGAACTTCTCGTCTCTCCGTTAACTTTGTATTTAATTTTCCCGATAATTATTGAGGTTAATTAACTTACTTGTTGCACAAAAACACTACACTTTTTTAAACTTTGCAAACAACTGGAAAAATATAGAGAGAGATTATGCTCAAAAGCAATTCCTTTTATACCCTTTTGGTTGTTACCACATTTTCAATTTTTTTTTAGAAATTTAAATAATGTAACTATGTCTATGATTGGTCAGAATAATTTAAAAATTTAACTAAATTAGAAATTATGCGTTACCTTCCTTATAAAGCTATGGATTTAAATTTTGATAACAGAAATGAAATCTGTGTTAAAATCTGCATAAATCGATATCCAACTTGATATAGTTCTCTTAAATATTCTACGAAATGACTTATTCTAACTTAAAATTGCTTATATCTAAATAATCTTACAACCTACACTTAAATTAACTACATATATGTAATCCTGATGAAAATTTGTATTGGAAAACATTCATTAAATGTTCAAAATCTTAAATTTAAAGGAAAATTATATTTACCAAAGTAAATCTGTATTGTCACCCCATTTCACAAAATTTGCGTTCAAATGCCTTGTACAAGTTAAATTTCTGTGTGAAAATGAGGAAAACCTCCTATTAATCACATTAACAACACATTTTAAGCCTAACTTAATCTAAAAAACTATAAATTTGTAAAAAATATTAAATTTATCACATAACCTAACTTTTTTCTAAATATACAAATAATTTGCGTTTTAAAACGTTCATATTCACCAAAATGTTATCCATACAACTTGTAAAAACTGTCTTTATTATATTCATAGTTCATCTTGCTTGTATTGTCTAAATTTAAGTCACTTTAAGAAATCATATTGTTTAACACACTTTTTCAAAATTCTAAGATAAAATGTATTTGCATGTAAATATCTTTCTGTAGAATTGTTCTATACACTGTTCTTCTTATTTATTATGCACCACTTTGCTTATCACACATCCGCTTCCATATATAAAGTGAGTAATGATCAAATTATGTTCGTATAGTAACCCTTTCTTGAATTTTACCATATTTCCTGCATTAAACTCTACAGTATGTGTTAAACACCTGTAAAACATCCAAATGCCAAAATACTTTTAAAGAACTGAAATTTAATGAGACAAAACTAAGTACTGAATCGAACTTACAGAAATAACTTTATTTAACATTCCTGACATTCTTTTAAGTAGCACAATGCTTTTTATGATTGAACCAAAACGTATAAATTTTATTAAGACTGTTTTAACCAAAACAAATCCACTTTCTTGCCATCGTAAACCAAATTACATCAACTAACTGCATCGTAACCGTATCATGCTTGATTTCAACCTTTTTTTAAAGAAATTACTAGTTTAAACTCTCCAATCCCTGTCTTACTCTTATCTAATCATCTCAAAATATATATATATATATATATATATATATATATATATATATATGTATATATATATATATATATATATATATATATATATATATTATTTTTTCTTTTCGTTTCTTTTTCTGTTTACCCAGTTCTCGCTTTCACGCTAACGAAATTTGTTGATTTTAGTTTAAAGTGAATTTCTTTGTTAGGAATTAATTTACAGTAGGATTAAAATTATATAAATTTTCGTATGAATTAAAATTAAAAACGCGTTTGTGATTGAGATAAAATTCCAAGTTGGTTTTCATATTAAATTTTTTGTGCGAAGATTCTATTGCAGTACAGTTTACCGATTCACTTTCAATTACAAATTATCATTATGGGAGAAGGCAATATTTAGCTGCATTAGAATATGAACTCATTAAACTTCAAGTGCATATGTATTGTAGAGTAGATAAGAGTTGCTTACTTAGAAAAGCAACCCTTGCATTTTCTTGTGTGAAGGCGAAGATATGACGGAATTTTGATTGCTTACGGGAATGGGCATATCGTTTATACCGCGTTTTATAATTTGAATGTATGAGCAGTAGGATTGGTTGTCGCTTTTAAAATCGAATATCGTGTAAATGAAGAATTTTTTAATGTATGTGCTCAGTCTTGGTCTTGATCCGGTGAAGGAAGTTGTGGTATGCGGTTGAGCACCGTCGATGTTCCCGTTTCTATCGAATGTGAGCCCGTTTCGCATGTGTGCGGATTTTGTTGTTGATTCACTAGGCCGGAAAACTTTATGTGGTGTATCGTGGTCAACTAGACCTACCTTTTCGAAATCAGGACAGTGTTTAACCAGTGCTTCTTGAGTAACGGAGTTTTTTATCGCTTTGCGGATTTGAAGAATTGTTTTTGGTGGAGTATTGTGTGCGCGAACCATGTGTTTTTGTGCTTTTGGAAACAGCCTTTGACAGACCAAGTCTCACTGTAAATACTTTGTAAATAGACCTTTTCTTTATTTTAATAATTAAACAGACTTGCAAATAGAGCTACCGATTTAATTGAACATTAAAGTGTGTAAATATCTCGTGCGTAAAAACTACTCGCTTTGTGCACATAAACTATATACCGTCCTGACCAATTAAGATAAACGTATCGCTATAGAAATTAAGACTGGGAAATCGCCGTATTGGTTTTCCGATCGAGAACATTTAGCAGGTATCCTGGAGCCGTTCCCGTTGCTTTCGTGGTTTCCCGCTGCAGAAGGTAACGCAATAATGTACGTTATTGTGAATGCTTTAACATATATTTGTTTGTAAACTTATATGTTGACGAACGAATAAACGCAGTCGTTTGTTTTGATGTTATTTTGTGAAATTTGATGCTTTCACGACGTTTCAATAAAAGGTTGACGAACTGCTTTTATTTGCGATATGTTTGGTATTTTGTTTTTTTTTATTATTTAATTAAATGTACTGCAAATTAATGTATATGAACATTTCACATGGTATAATTGATTTTCAGTGACCAATTGGTTACGTATTGTTCTGAATTTATTCATATTTAGATAATTCTATTTCCGTAGTTTAAAGGCCACTTGGTAAGCTTACAAGTTTGACCATTTTATGTTCTCCTTTTCTAGTATTTAAGATGTTAAATCAAACCGAAACCTTTGTAAATAAACCTATGTATTTGTCTGCTTTTTGAGATAGATTTAGATATAATAGACGAACAATCAATTGAATTTTATGGTGTTAATGTGTGATCTCCTTCCGACCAGCGAAGGCAATAATTTACGAAAGTGGTGTTTTTTTTTAGTATTCAAACTAAAGAATTTATTGACAGCTAAATTTTGGTTTCATTATTTTTTTTATTGATTCATTTTAAAAGTAACCATTGGTAATTTCCTGCAATTGAAGCATTCAGTGTCATGCAGTTTTTTTTTAATTTTATTAATTATTTTGTATTGTTTAACGTAACACATTAGAGGAATTTTAAATGAGGTTTATCTACTTTATGTCTAATTATTTTAGTTTGGAGTTTAATTAATGACAGAGCTTTGAAGATGAGTAGTATTTAAATTTGAGTTAATACGATTTAAGCATAACATTTATCGTTCATTATTTTTTTATTGTGTTTGAGTTATTTTGTTCACCAACGTTGGGGGGTAACGTAACGAAATAGAAAGTTAAAGAAGTCATTGAAACCCAACAGTTGATTTGCGCCCACGCTAGTTTGGTATTTGAGCATGTGGATATTTTAAGATTTGTTCTAGAGCTAAAGTTTCGAAGCATCTCCGACGCGCACCTGGAGGTAGTCAACGTAAGATAAGTGAGATCTTTCGACTGTAGTAGATTTATCTACGTGTGCCCAGGTGTATTCTTACCGATTTCGTCTTAATAACAGTCTGGCACCCTTTTACTAGACTTTATTCTAATTACGACGCACCCTTATCTGTGACTTTCGACAATACGACTAACCACATTCAGTATTTTTAAATTAAAAAAAACGCCCACTCCCTCTGGCCCACCGAGCTAGTACGACGCACTCTAATTATCTGTTACTTGCCGTTTTAGTTTCATTTTCGACCATAACAACAGCAACAGCAAGAAAAAAATTGCAGTTTTGATATTTTCCCAACATAAAACACAGTAAAAGTACTGTGTTTTGACGCTGTTTCCTATAGTAAAACAAAGTTTATGCGCCTTACTCACGTTTTCTAAAATGCATTGCTATAGACAAAAAAGAAAGCAGTAAAAAATAATTTTAATGATTCAGGCAAATTTTTTAAGTTTGCAGTAGTGTTAGTTTTGGTAGGTTGAAGAATTTCATAAAATTTTAATTTTCTACAAAAGTTTTATGCACTTACTGTGTTTTTGCATGAGACAGTCGAGTATACAAGCAGTACTTTATCTTTATACCTACACAATACCCTTTTATACCTTTCTTTTATGTAAGAATATGAAATATTTACTTAGTTACTACTATAAATAAACGTTTTATCGTTTTGCTTAAAATGTCTCGTCGAGTAGGATATATTTGACCATTGTTTTTATAAGATCATCTTGTTAAAATTACGTTTACATCACATCACATACCTTATACTTGACAATCAAAGTATGTCTAGATACTTCACATGCCTGAATTATCAAGATAAGAAACTTGTGCAATAATACAGAATACAATTTAAACGTCCTGATGGAAAAATATGACTGGATACAATGAGCAATCTTTAAAAACATTATTATATAATTTAATTTATTTATCTTGCTCTACATATTATGAAATTGCTTGATAAAAATGCTATTAAGCCACAACTACTATTTGCATTTTTGTGTATTATAAATGTTAAATTTAATTTGTTGGCATTATCTACATTTACTTCCTCTTTCTATTTTTAACACCTATAAACAAATTATTGCTAAGATTAATAATATCTATAATATATAAACAAAAGAAAACAAAATTAATAACCATGTGCAGTTACGGTTAATTTACTTGGCTTTCGTTGTTTCTCACGCAATATAAGTAACATTTCATGAGTCTCAGTAACTACTATTATTTTCTCTTAAGACTAACAAATAAATCAGTGAATCATATTATGGATGGTAATTTCACACAATTAACAGAAAATGTGCGAGCGAAATTATAATGAGTTGTATTCCATATGCTATGCGAGTACACTCACGCTTAGTGTGAAAGTATTTTGACAAGTTTTCTTGATTAAATAAATTTCTTTTCAGGTGGTTTTAAATGTTGTATAAAAAATATTTCAATTACTTTTTTTATGCTAATCAGCAAGATTTAGTGAAATAAAAAATACCAGGAGGAGCATGTGTCCTAGTTTTTATATCTTGAAATATGAACTTATAATTTAAACGGTAGTTAAATTACTAATGACTAGTGAAAATATGATTTACTACTATAAATAATAGCAGTAATAACACTTTTTACTAATTAGTTGCCTTATTCATTGGTATTAAACGCCATACTGATTTAATTTAAGGCTAAAAAAATTATGTAACTAGTTTAAATTTTGTGATAATGTGTAAGCCAGAGCTTCCTCAGCTTAAAACATTACCAACACACCTTTCACCAAAAAGTCAGCATGATATGTAAAAAAAATGTATTAATAAATTTAAATAAAATTTTGGTTTGGCATTAGTTTGTGCTTCAAATTCGATAAAAAATCATCTTGTGGCGCGCCAACTTGGTCGAGCGCCGTCGTGCAAAAACAAAAAGTGCGTCCCTATACAGGCTTTACGTGCTTTGTTTTTTGAAAATTGTTGCATTAGCGTTACAATGTCTAACTGTTGAATTAAAGTAGACTCGATTGAAATGATGGTAAGATTTTCCAATCGTTCTTGTACCATAGCAGAACGTAGATAGTTTTTGATGATTTTGAATTTGGAAAGCGATCTTTCAGCTGTGGCTATGGAAACTGGCATTTTCAATAAAATTCGTAATGCCACAAAAATGTTTGGATACGAATAATGTAAATTATTGGTTACAATGTAATCTAGGGTAGTAATTGACGAATAAGTGGTACTTTTCTCAAAATTCCGCAAAACTGCAATTCTTGCATAAGTTTATCCTATTTACATCAAATTCATTTCAATTTTTATCACTTAATATACCCTCAAGTTCTGTACAAAACTCTAGCTGTTCCGATTCAGAGTGACTGTTATATTCCAAAATATTCTAAAAAATTTTAAAATTCCGCATGGGCAGATAACACTTCGAATCTATCGTTACAGGATGTTGTAGTTATATCTATCAAATTAAAAAAACAATGTACTTAAAATTTTACTTCTTCATTTCGTATTAGTTCATCGTCACCTTCGCAACTAAATTGTTTTGTAACTTTTCGAGGTTTTAAAACGCCTTCATCTTTAAATTTTGGATCTATATCTAATAAAATCGCAACTTTCCTAGATTCTTCTAATAAATCATTAAAACTTATCTGAACAACAGTTTTTTAAAAAATCAATTAAATTGCTTAAACCAGCACTTGCTTGTACAATATTAAAATTTTGAGTTTGTAAAATTTTGGACACTATATTAACTTTGCTTAATATATTAAACGATAAAGTCATCATGCATACAAATTAAATTTTTTGTTTACTTTTTAGCAAGTGTCATAACTACATTGCTTACAGCATTATGAAAATTTTCCGCAGAAGTAATTTCAAAAAGAGCAACGTATATTTCGCCTAGTTGATACCTTAAAGGTGTTCTAGCATCAATTCGGCTCGACCATCTGGTATCTAACAACGGCTTTCAAGTCAAATTTGATGTTATTCAAAATCGCCCACCGCTGGGTTGAAGCAGAGAAAAAGTTATAAGATTCTTGAAGTATAGAAAAAACAAAATTACAAATAATATATCTGACTCGTTAACGACATGGTTCAAACTATGGTTACAACAGGGAACAAATAATGCTCTTAGATTTTGTTGTAAAATATTATGCTTACCCTTCATGTTTGCCCAGTTGTCGTAGCCTTGACTGCGTGAATTAAAAATATCTAATCCATAATTTTCTAACGTAGATAACAAAAAATTTGTTAAACTTTCAACGGTAACATCAGTAACAGAACAAAAAGTTAGGAAGTGGTCTTCAATACTAATTCCCGAATCGTTGAAATTGACAAATCTGATACATACTGAAATCTGTTCTTGGTGGTGGACAGTCGAGGATGATAGAAAAACATTTAGCTTTTTTCTCCATGTTTAAAACTTTAGATCTAGCGTTACTTCCTAATAAAATTATAACTTCGTTTTGTATTTTGTCCCCAAGATAATGAGGCATAATGTGCGCTTTCAGTTGAGACCGATTGATGTTCAGACATAATAGGATCTAATTTTGCGATCATTTCGAAATGCACCATAAGCTTTAGATGCGTTTTTCTCGGAAACCAGTGCTCTTAGCGATATCAAGAAGGTATACCTTTTTTAAGCAGGAAAGGTAAGGAAAACTATTATTACATACTAAAAGGGTCTATAGTGTAGCACAAAAAAGTTGTAGCGGTTTAAACATGTCCTAATGGTCGCTTGTGGCGCCCTCTAGGAAATACAGCGAAATCGATGATAAATTTGAATTTCTCATCCCAAGAAACTCCCATATAAGAAATTTTATAAAATTAGCTGAAAGCAGTCGAAAAATATGAAAGAAAGTGTGATTTATTTTTTCAACTTTGACACACTGTAGCTTCGTTATTATCAACTTTTGGACTAAGTCAAGCTTAATAAATCGGCTTATTTTCATGTAAGTAATATTCATTATCCTTTTGGCTATGCAATTTAGGGATACCCTGTGTGTATATATATATATATATATATATATATATATATATATATATATATATATATATATATATATATATATATATACAGGTGAGTCAGTTTTTGTAGACAAACTTTAACAGGAGATAGAACACATGTTTCTAAAAAGAAAAGTTCCTATAAACATATGTCGTAGAAGGCTTCGTTTCCGAGATACAGGGTGTTGAATATAATTTTTTTTTCTCAAATTTTCATTATAACTCATAAACGAATGCTTAGATTTTTTTCATGTTGGGGGATAATGTCTATTAATTAAGGGCATAAAACAAGCGATAAGAATGTTCACAAACTTGCACAGTGGCGGAGTGGAGGGTGCTCAACCCTTTCATAAACAGAACTTCTACGCCAATGACTATTTTTTAAAAAAACTGTTATTTTCATTATCTACATACAGTTTAACAAAAATAAAGTACCTTCTTCTGTTTCGAAATTCCTGTGCGTTTCCGAGTTATTTTGATTTTTAGTGTTTGATGTGATACTAAGTTAAGTAATGTGCTTTATGTGAATAATTGAATATAAAGTTTTTAATAAAAAGAGATAATAAAACATTTAGAGCCATTTTAGTACCTAACGTTCGTTTCTTTAAAATTTCAAATACATTTTCATTTATAAATAGGTAGGTTATCGGTTTTTTTTAGTATCCATTGTTATTATCCTCGTATAAAAAGAAATGCATAATTATTATTGTTATGCGGTCAATACTTTCTGTATAATTATGTATGTATCAATTTCGCCATAAACATGTATGTAGTTTTTAAGTGAGATTCTATTAAGTTATAGACCGCTGCTCACTTGCTCTCATTAAAGAGCCGCCACTGTATCAAGCCATACTCAAATACAAGACTTTTGTAAATTGAAATCTGTTTAGTACACTAATTTTAACAATCCTTATTTATTATTGTAACAATACTTAATTAATAATTGTGAAATTAATAAGAATTCTTGGCAGTAACGATTTATAAATAAATAACAATAACAGTAGTATAATAAAATTAGACACTTCGTTCAAAATGTAAACCGTTCTTTTCAATACACATTTCACAGCGATGTACAATAGAACGTCTTAAGTTAATTAAGTTAATTAAAAAGTTTGTCTACAAAAAACTGACTCACCCTGTATATATATATGATATATATATATATATATATATATATATATATATATATATATATATTGTGTGTGTGTGTGTGTGTGTAAATACAGGGTGGCGCACCATGTACGCGTCGATCGTTTAAAGCGGAAATGTAATAATTTGTGAAAATATTACAATACAGTCATATATAGGGTATTTATGTGCACATTTTAAAATTACTTTGGTATATACAGGGTGAGTCAACAATAAGATACATATCAAACATATGACTTTTTAAATTGAACATGCTGTATTTTTTCTCATTTTTAAATTCTAGAGACTAAACTAAAAAAGTTTAGTTATTGTTATGGTTCCTATACCTAAAACTTACCGTTCTCGAAATATTTCAATTTTTAAAAAAATACAGACTCAAAATCTAATGTCCCTTACGCCCAGTGGATTACAAATTTTCATTCGCAGCTGACATGACTGTTTTACCATAAGAATAAAGTTTAAACGACATATGAAAATACTTCACAAAAATATTATACAGGGCGTTATAAAATTTACTTTCAACTTGATAAACTTTTATGTCAAATAACTTTTTTATTTTAAATAGAACACTCTGTGTTTGATAGCACAGTTCGATGGGGATATAAGTTGGCTTTCAATCTGTATTAGGGTTCCCTATACCTATCTATCATAGTTCCTTTGTAAAAGATTATTTTCTCTTTCACATAACGTCAAGAGGACTGTATATTGGCATCGAGGATTTACTACCAAAAATATCTAGCTCGAAGTCATCCGGACAATCGTTTATTCGAAAAATTACTCCAAGTGTTTCGAATAACAGGAAGTGTGGCCTATCCCAAAATTAACAGGGGAAAACCCATTCTTGGTGATGAAGATAATGAATTTGCAGTTATTGGAAATATAATAGAAAATCCTCACGTAAGTCAACGTACTTTAGCCAATGAGGCGGGATTAGTAGATGAAGCATCGGCCGAATTATAAAAAAACAAATTTCACCCGTATCATATCCAACTACATCAAGAGCTTTATGAAAGGGACTTCATCAACCGGTTTAACTTCTGTCTGTGGGTTTTGGACAAAATGGGTGAAGACAATAACTTTTTCGACTTCGTACTTTTCTCCGATGAATCCACTTTTCATAATAATGGCTTAGTGAACAGGCATAACTTTCATTATTACAGTGACAATAACCCATATCTTTTTCGTACACTTGATCGCCAAAATAGATGGTCTGTCAATGTATGGGGAGAGAGATGGTCTCGTGTAATAGGCCCTTATTTTTTCGACGGCAGCAATCTGAATGGTGAAATGTTTCGAAGATTTATCCGACAAATACTTCCAGAATTATTGGAAAATGTTCCTCTCGATATCAGACACAGGATGTGGATTCAGTTGGATGGTGCTCCTGTACATTTTCAGGTGAATGTGCGACGGGAACTAAACAGACGTTTTGCTAATAGATGGATAGGAAGAGAAAATTGGCCGCAAATATCCCCGGATTTAACATGTTCAGACTTCTTTCTATGGAGATATGTTAAGGATATTGTTTATGAGACTTCGCCAACGACACCTGAAGACATGAGAGAAAGAATAAGCAGCTTGCCACACAGTTACTCCACACATATCAATTAAGAAAAGTCAGGCATTCTTTTGAAAAAAGGGTTCGTTTATGTATTAAAACGACGGTCGTCATTTTGAGTACTTACTAAAACTTCAATAACTTAGGGTTAATTTTTTGCTTCCAGTTTTTGTATTAGTCGCTGACATTTGTAATTTATTTTGTAACGGGCAATAAATGTTAACATTTTATTTTCCCAGCCACCTTTTATTTTGATTAATTTTAATGCAGGAATGGACGTAATGTTATGTCAAAGAGAAAATGGTTTTTTTACAGAGGAACAATGATAGATAGGTATAGGGAACCCTAATACAGATTGAAAGCCAACTTATATCCCCATCGAACTTTGCTATCAAATATAGGGTGTTCTATTTAAAATAAAAAAGTTATTTGACATAAAAGTTTATCAAGTTGAAAGTAAATTTTATAACGCCCTGTATAATATTTTGCAGTATTTTCATATGTCTGTGTGTCTGTGTGTCTGTGTGTCTGTGTGTCTGTGTGTCTGTGTGTCTGTGTGTCTGTGTGTCTGTGTGTCTGTGTGTCTGTGTGTCTGTGTGTCTGTGTGTCTGTGTGTCTGTGTGTCTGTGTGTCTGTGTGTCTGTGTGTCTGTGTGTCTGTGTGTCTGTGTGTCTGTGTGTCTGTGTGTCTGTGTGTCTGTGTGTCTGTGTGTCTGTGTGTCTGTGTGTCTGTGTGTGTGTCTGTGTGTCTGTGTGTCTGTGTGTCTGTGTGTCTGTGTGTCTGTGTGTCTGTGTGTCTGTGTGTCTGTGTGTCTGTGTGTCTGTGTGTCTGTGTGTCTGTGTGTCTGTGTGTCTGTGTGTCTGTGTGTCTGTGTGTCTGTGTTCGTGTGTCTGTGTGTCTGTGTGTCTGTGTGTCTGTGTGTCTGTGTGTCTGTGTGTCTGTGTGTCTGTGTGTCTGTGTGTCTGTGTGTCTGTGTGTCTGTGTGTCTGTGTGTCTGTGTGTCTGTGTGTCTGTGTGTCGTGTGTCGTGCGTCTGTGCGTCTTTGCATCTGTGCGTCTGTGCGTCTGTGCGTCTGTGCGTCTGTGCGTCTGTGCGTCTGTGCGTCTGTGCGTCTGTGCGTCTGTGCGTCTGTGTGTCTGTGTGTCTGTGTGTCTGTGTGTCTGTGTGTCTGTGTCGTGTGTCCGTGTGTCCGTGTGTCCGTGTGTCCGTGTGTCCGTGTGTCCGTGTGTCCGTGTGTCCGTGTGTCTGGGTGTCTGCGTGTCTGTGTGTCTGTGTGTCTGTGTGTCTGTGTGTCTGTGTGTCTGTGTGTCTGTGTGTCTGTGTGTCTGTGTGTCTGTGTGTCTGTGTGTCTGTGTGTCTGTGTGTCTGTGTGTCTGTGTGTCTGTGTGTCTGTGTGTCTGTGTGTCTGTGTGTCTGTGTGTCTGTGTGTCTGTGTGTCTGTGTGTCTGTGTGTCTGTGTGTCTGTGTGTCTTGTGTCTGTGTGTATGTGTGTCTGTGTGTGTGTGTGTGTCTGGGTTTCTGTGTGTCTGTGTCTGTTGTCTGTTTGTCTGTGTGTCTGTGTGTCTGTGTGTCTGTGTGTCTGTGTGTCTGTGTGTCTGTGTGCCTGTGTGTCTGTGTGTCTGTGTGTCTGTGTGTCTGTGTGTCTGTGTGTCTGTGTGTCTGTGTGTCTGTGTGTCTGTGTGTCTGTGTGTCTGTGTGTCTGTGTGTCTGTGTGTCTGTGTGTCTGTGTGTCTGTGTCTGTGTGTCTGTGTGTCTGTGTGTCTGTGTGTCTGTGTGTCTGTGTGTCTGTGTGTCTGTGTGTCTGTGTGTCTGTGTGTCTGTGTGTCTGTGTGTCTGTGTGTCTGTGTGTCTGTGTGTCTGTGTGTCTGTGTGTCTGTGTGTCTGTGTCTGTGTGTCTGTGTGTCGGTGTGTCGGTGTGTCTGTGTGTCTGTGTGTCTGTGTGTCTGTGTGTCTGTGTGTCTGTGTGTCTGTGTGTCTCCGTCCCCGTCCCCGTCTCCGTCTCCGTCTCCGTCTCCGTCTCCGTCTGGGTCTGCGTCAACGTCTGCGTCTGCGCCTGCGTCTGTTTCTGCGTCTGCGTCTGCGTCTGCGTCTGCGTCGGCGTCGGCGTCGGCGTCGGCGTCTGTGTCTGCGTCTGCGGCTGCGTCTGCGTCTGCGTCTGCGTCTGCGTCTGCGTCTGCGTCTGCGTCTGCGTCTGTGTCTGTGTCTGTGTCTGTGTCTGTGTCTGTGTCTGTGTCTGTGTCTGTGTCTGTTTCTGTGTCTGTGTCTGTTGTGTGTGTGTGTGTGTGTGTGTTTGTATGCGTGTATATATGTGTGTGTGTGTGTGTGCGTGTGTGTGTGTGGTGGGGGCTGTGTGTGTGGTTGTCTGAGTGAATAAGTATATCAATAGCTAGCTGAGACGGTTGTAGGTATGGGGCTCGTGATTGTGTACGTGAGTGATTTGAGCAGAAGTGAGTGCAGGAGTGAAGGCGATTGGGTGTTTGGGTCTGTGTCAGTGGGTATGTGAATGAGTAACTGAAACGGGTATTGCTCGGAAGAACATTGGAAATTATGAAAATAATACTTTTTTTAAGAGGTATGGATGATAATTTTATGTAAGTTTTATTTACAAATAATGTGTATAACATACTATTTTCGTGAATCAATTGTTGCTGGAAACTTCATAAATTAGGTACGTTTGACTTACTTTGGGATAATACAAACAAGTTTTGTTTAAATATAAATATTCTTTTATATTTAATGATAACTGTATTGTATACTACGTATAAGATACTGTACATCTACTTTAATAGTTTATGATCGATAAACCACAAGCATATCAGCACTGTCTAGAGGTCAAAATGTGCGTAGGCATTATAAATGCACATTGATGTATAGTGTAATGCCCATCACGGGCATTAACCACCACTAAATTTTTATATGTCCTATATGTATATTTAATAATCTGTGCAGTACCTGAAATATGCTATTTTTAACCCCCGACTAAAAAAGGGGTGTATTTATGTATTTGTGCAGCTGTCTGTGGCATCTCATACCTCTAAAATGCATGAACCCATTTTGTTTTTGTTTCTACTTCTTTGAATAGCGCCTTAATTGAAAGTGTTCTTATCTTTGAGTCAAGAAAGTGTCTTAACACCTGACGAAAAAAGGGGTGTAATTTTAATATGTATCTGTCTGTGGCATCGTAACTCCCAAACGGATGAACGGATACATCGAGAGTGTTCTTAGTTATGATTTATGAAAATTTAGAGGTTTTTTGTGTCGGGGGTTTTTAAATTTTGACTTCTTAAGGTTTAGCAATTGAGGATCGACGTCGGCTAAAGCTATGGCTACCGCCAATGCCCGTCCTAAACATGCGTTTCTTACCATACCCTACAGGTAAAACAACTTTATCCACCTGTAAACTCAACTTATCATTGTTAAAGAACCTTACATTACTTTGTAAGATTTTCTCTAGCTTGGCCATCATCACAGTAGAGCTCGGCTGGTCTGTTCAACGGAACGAAGATCTCTGGGGTTTGTCCAGGAAATTGGTATTAGTTAGTACCATACCAACCCTGTCAGCTGCATTAAACCCTGCACACACTTTTGCCAGCGATGCGTCTGGAGCGTTCTGCAACAAAAATGTGATTTTAGTAAATGTTACTACAAAAGAAATTTATTACTGCTTCCGTTAAGCCATGTAACTGGTGATTGATTGGCATCAGCATCCTTAAATTTATAGACAACTCTCTTCGACGTTGTATTAAACTTCTTAATGAACATTTCGCTTTGCTTATGTCTTATTTTCTAATTAAAATACAAAATGGTCGCCAACATTTAGAAACCAGGAGCCGTCCTATATTTGTCTTATGAGCTCCTTGTTAGAATACCATTTTTAAAATCCCAACATGGAGAATACCATTTTTAAAATCCCAACATGGAGACAAAATGGGCGACAAAAATGGTCGACAAGCCTCGCCCCGTAACCAATTAGATACCAGGGGGTGGACTCCATGCACCAATAATAAACCAAGGGGTGTGGCCTACCATGAGGCCCTCCAATCAGAACACTACATGCGCGTGCATTTTCCTCCAGAGGTTGAACTGCCAAAAAGGCCTTAATTAGGGGTGAAAATGTCATGTGACCTTCCACACACCCGTTCCGGCACTCCTAAACCAGGGTGTACTGCCAAAAAGGACTTAATTAGGGGTAAATTTCATCAAGGTGTTGTAAATCGACCTCAAAAAGAGGCCTACCTCACCCTCACTCAGGAGCTGAGCTGATAAAAAGGCTCTTAATTCAACCAAAAGGGCACTAATTGGGAGAAAACATCATCAAGGGGTTGAAAATTCCATCAAGAGTAGAAAAACGCCCCCGAAAAGAAGCCCACCCTCCACTCCGCCTCCCACCACACTGATGACGTCACATCCTGAAAAGCCCTTGTTCTACTTATGTCTATTTAGTACAGTTTACCTCTGAGTGCTATTGTGACTTGATACTATTCTAATGTTACTAACTTGTTTATGCTTTTAATTTCGGTAGTTGAAATATGTTCATCTGATGCATCAAAGCATATGTGACTAAAAACTCATTTTTGGTAAAATATTGACCTCTGCTGTACAAAATTAGTATTAGTAGTTTGGAAAACATTACACTTAGTCGACTCCACAAGGTTTATTGAATTAAAAATTAATTATTAATTAACAACTACGTTGACATAACGAGTTTGGACTTAAAAAAAAATTGGCTACTTTTTAAAAAGTCGGAACATGTCAGCGTACTTTTAATAATTAATTTTTAATTCAATATGAAGTTTCACAATTATACGAGTAAGTAATGGTCCAAAGTGAAATGCAAGATTCTCGGTCTCAAAATATTCCGATCTGGCGCAACTTGCTTTAATAAAATATTGATAATAAAAAAGACACAAGGTATCAAAGTTGCAAAAAAAATGTTGATTTTTGAAATATCTCCAAAACGAAAAAAGGTATTTTTCTCATTCTTGGTATAATAAATAGACATCTAAAGTACATTGATTTTAGATTATTAACACGTTTGTATTATGTACAGTGGCGTAGAACGCAAAGGGTAGAGCAACCTTTTAATTCCTAATTTCTACGCTAATGGAGTAAATTGATTTTTTTTTATGTTTTTCAGATAAAAAAGGTATACTTTGTCTAAATCAATAATTTTAGCAGTTTCTAAGATATTTGCATTTTTAGGTATTTAGTATTAAACGAAACACTATTGGACTTAACGTTTATATGAAAGTTTTGTGTTAAAGTGATAACCTGCAAATATCTTGGAAACTGTTAAAGCTATCGATTTAAACAAAGTACACGCATTTTTATCTGAAAAACATCAAGGTTTCGTATTTTCATAAAAAAATCCAATTTACTCCATTGACGTAGAAATTAGGGATTAAAGTGTTGCCCAACACCTTGCGTTATACGCCACTGTACATTATAAAAACGTATTAATAAGCTAAAACCAAAGTACTTTATATCTCTATTTATTATGCTAAGAATGAGAGAAATGCTTTTTTTCGTTTTGAAGATATTTCCAAAAATCAACACTTTTTGTAACTTGACACCCTGTGTCTTTTATATTATTATCAATATTTTATTAAAACAAGTTGCGTCAGTTCGTAATAATTTAAAGCTCAGAATCTTACATTTAACTTTGGTCCGTTACTGCGCAATTCTAACCTGTTATTCGAGTAGTCCGCCCAATTTCAGTTTTTTAAGTTTGTTTTTTAATGTTATTTCCTTACGCAAAATCTGATATGTCTAATGTTTTGAGCACTAAGTCGATTGCGCTTCATTATTTTAATAATAGTTTAATTCGATTGTGCGCTGCTAGAGGGCACTTCACCTACATTGAAAACTGCTTTTCTGCCATAATTATTGAGTGTTGATAGCTCTACTCGTTTTTAACAAGTTTTCTGAAAGACTGATGGAGGGCCTTTAAAAAAGCTACTCTTTATTTTACTCGCTGAACTTAACCGTTTACACGTAGATCGACTTTAAAAGTTATGTCGCAAGTTAATTTTACCCATTTGATTACCTATAGCGATCAGGTGCCAAATTGTGCTAAAGTTGTCAATTTAAACATTAAAGTAAAATCAGTTTTGACACTGTTTAATTTTTAAACTTTAAATAACTAATAATGGCTAATCTGTATTCAAATATCGAATATTGTGATATACATTTTTGTTATGAACGAGTAAACGGTAATGCAGGCTTGGCAAGAAGATATTATATGGAGGGTTGTCCAGATATAAATATCCTTCATGCTCAAACATTTTCCAGCGCGCACTAGAGCTTAGTCCTATAGATTTTTTCTTCAGGGGTCATTTGAAGCAATAGCTGTGTGCTACTCCGGTCATTCACATTGAGGATCTTCGTTTACGGATAATAGATGGGTGCCAAACCATCAGGGAAACACCGGGAATCTTTCATCGAGTTAGCGGCATTTTTTGAAGAGTTTTAGGAAATCTATTGAAGAAAATGGGGGAAATTTTGAGAAACGTTTTCAGTTTGTTTAGTAATGTTTTGTTAATTTCTTTGCGTTTAGACGATTTACGTGTAAACGGTTAGATTTAGCAAGTCAAATAAAGAGTATGTTTTCTAAAAATCACTCTTTTAGAAAACTTGTTAACAACGAGTGCAGCTATCAAAGCTTAAAAGTTATGATAGAAAAACGATCTTCAATGTAGGTAAAGTGCCCTACAGAATCGAATTGAATATTACTAAAATAATGGAGCGCAATCGACTTAGTCTATGCTCCAAAAATCATTTCGGATTTTGCGTAAGTAAATAATTTACAAAAACAAGCATAAAGAGCTGAAATGTAAAATACCTTTCGGTCAGAATTTAACCAAATTTTGATATGTTCTAGAACTTGACCAATTGATCAAATGTCTTCATTGCCCGAAAGCTCAAAGCTCAACAGTTTTTGATATACAGGGTCTGCAATATCACTATTTGATACTTTCAATATATCATAAAATGGACATTTTTGCCAATATTAACGCAAAACTTAGTGAAATGTTATTTTTTGTGCTACTGGTTACAACCTTTTCTTTACTTTCATTATTTTTGTACATACACTTGATATACAGGGTGAGACCAAATATATGTATCTGAAAAGAATTATACGGTGGTATTGTTTTGATATTTTGGTGAATGGAAGTTATCAATAATGAGATGTTTTATCATTAATGCAAAATATAAATTTATTATTAGAATGCTGTCAATAAAGTACTTAGAAATTTGCTATGCAAAATGTATTGAATTATTAATTTAGCAATAGATGCGTCCAAAGTATCGTTAAAATTATTTAATAATATTATATTTGAAGGAATTAGCAAATTTTATTATTTATGCATTTAAATGTTAGATAATTAAGTCAATTGAATACAGATCTGATATGCACAATTTTATTAAATGGCTATTTCAATGATAAAGTTATAATTAGAATTTTATATTTTAGCAAATCCTTATTATTTGCAACATAAGAAATTTAACATGAAATTTACGTATATAATATATTTTAGTATATTTATAAATTAATTTATGAAAAATTAATTAAATTTAATATTTATCAATATTATTAGTTATATTGCTAAAAATTAAAATCTATTTATTTTTGTATATTAATAAAATTGTGCCAATTGATTTCATTTTGATTAAGTTATCAACATGTTTTGTAAAGGAAAAATAGCCAAATTACTAACCTTTTAAAAAAAGTAAAATTATTAGAGGACCACGCTTTATTAAGGCATAACTTTTAATTCTAAATAACATTTCTTTATTACATTTTGCCGAATTTTTGAAATAATACTTTACTTTGTCAATTTTATATTTTTGACCTACGTTATACTGTTTGACTTGGAACCATTCTACGTGCACTTAAAATGGTTATCAAACATGAACCAACTTTTGGCAATAATTGACGAGCGATTAATAAAAAATTATATGCTGCACACATTAATGACACACTGTATATGTCCATTTAAATTATTATTGCAAGTTAAGTCCCTAGACGTCCGTTATACAGAGTGTTTCATTTCTTCAATAGATTTAATTGAGTATTATTATACTTCCTAGTTAATTTTCTGATAACTTAATTGAAATGTCTATATTAAAATAAACTATTTGCTAACTGTATATACCTACATAATAGTCACGATGTGTTTATACTGATACTGGGTGTCCAAGCACAAAGGACCAAAGCGATATCTTAAACTTCATATAGGTACGGAAAAATCGTTAACATAAAAATTCCTTGCAATTGGACGTCGTTGCGAAATACAAAGCCTTTGGAGATTGACAGATAGAAAGGTTAGATGTGCTTCATTTATTATGCTCACTATTTTCTAATAAAGTTTTCAGTAGATTCTTTTGATAAAGTAGGCGCTTGTCGAAGGTCATCTTTATTTTGCAAAACTAAGAAAAGAAAATTCTTTAAGATACTAGTGTCTTCACTGTTCACACCATCGACAGACCGGTTTCGCAGGTCTACCTCCATCATCACTACCGCGTTGTACAGTCATTGGAAATAAGAAATGTTTATGTAGAAACGTCAATGAACGTATTTTAATATATTAAAAATATCTAAGCTTAATAAGATATCAGTTAACTGAACTGAGGCAGAAAACAGTAAATAATTTTTGGTCTTGATATAACCATTGTCATAGAAATCAAAAGTTGCATAATCAAATGTTAAATGTCTATCACCTTCACATTATTTGCATTTAGTATATGATTTAAAACATTTGTAGAAGGATATTTGATTAGCTCTTGATACCTAGTGTATCCTAAAAATCATAGTACAGCTGCCACATGAGAACAAGTGCCTAAAGTTCTGGTACCAGTCTTGCAGGTGCAGTAAGTACCTAATATAGGGTTAGGTTGTTCTTCCTCATTATTCGGCACAAATGCAATCCACAACTGGTAACGAGTAGCATTTCTGAGGCGAGAATATATCCTTACCCGTATAAAACCGGGTTCGTAGTTTTCATCAAATTGATATTGAACCTGACGGTCTTCTATTTCATTGTCCTGTATATAAGAAGGAGCAAGCTTTAATTGAAAAATACCTACAGTTCACTCTTTAAGATAGTAATGTGACAAACGTGGGAATGAGGGTACGATAATTTCATTTAAATCAACCCATCTGCCCCTTCTAGAGCGTAAGTTTTCCTCCTCAACCCTGTCTTGAACAACATTTGGCTCATGAACTTTTGAAGAATATTTCCAGCTAGCTCAATAGTAGCATCTTGCATTAAAATGGGTGGAAAATATTTATTTATAATTGCTCCAGCTATTTTAAGAAAATCAGCAATATTACAAATATTACTTAAAGCTAAAAATTTAAAAATTGATTTTAAGTGCCCATTGCGTGCTTCTACGATCTACCTGGTTTTCATAACGAGACGACTATCATTAGCCTCTTCTGTGGATAACTGTAGCTGACCTCTGGGAAAAAGGCTGGCATTTTAAAATTAATACCTAATCTATTTAAAGCTGGAATAGCATCCAAGTACCCGCGGTCGAGAATGAAAATATCTCCTTCATTAAACCATTCACGCAGTCCATTCACATCTTTATTAAATTCACTTATGAGTATGTTAGCATCGTTGTTTTCAGAATTTGAGAAATATGGCCCTTGAATGTCTAGAATAAATCCGCTCGGGGCAACAAGCAGAGATGGCTTGATAAGATGTTTACCCTTATAAGTACAGTAGGACTGTCGCAACACTTTAAAACATGATTATATAGACGATTTGCGATTTTCGATGTAGCTGTCTCTTGTTGTAGCAGTAAATCCAATATTTTGTGGTACAAATCTTGCAGAAAGAGATTGTCTAACTAGAGATATAGCTAAACTGGCTTGTTGTCTTGTGGAATAATTAAAAATAACCGCTAAAAAACTATCACTAAGACCTTGTCGTAACTTGCACAGGAATGCTAAGAGATCTTTTTTACTTACATATCTCAAAGAATTTCCTATTCTAACGGGGTCACAAAAGTTGAAAAGATTATTAAATTGATCTTTGGTTATAGGAGAAACTGCTTTAAATTGAGAATCTGTAAAGTTATTTTCGTCTTCGTAAGCCGTGTGGTAGCTTTTTTTCTTAATTTCCTTACGTAATGCTTGTAAAAAATATAATCTCATTACTTGCTAATAATGGCCGATTTACATATCGTAACCCAGGGAGCAGAAACTCAAACAGATTACCATTCTCATCCAAATGAATATTACAGCAGTACGTATTTTCTGGCAACAAAAATATTAATTCAACCTTTCATAGATATTTTATGTATCTCATTCCCATCGTTACAAATGCAGCATAAGTGAGTTGACCTTTGTAGCACATTTAATCGCAAACAATTTGGATTATTGTCTATTGCTTGAATTTCCTTACAATAGAAATATTGCAGACATTGCAGATTCGAGTTTCTTCTATTATGACCCACTCTGGTAGATTTGGTTCGCGGCGACTTGCAATCACAATTTCCTGCTTTCTTGCATTTACCTCACCACTTATTTTCACCATAACCCTAGGAAGTAAAGCATTTCCACAAGCAAAACATGGAATTCGATTCATTTTTCACATAAACTCTTCAACGATTTTAATTCAAAAGTAGATTTGCAACTAAGCATCAATAATATCACTTAATTAGTGGATTAATTTTGACGTTTCATAGCCACCTACTATATTGTTGTTATTTTATAAGTTTGGGAATAGAAAACATAATAATTGTAGTAGGAAAACGGAAAGAAAAGTGTAAAATCAGAAAAAATCTAACTGTACGAATAAAAGCAAAGAAAAACGCAATACCACATTACGATTTTGGTTTAAACGAACAAGTAAATACTAAATATAACTTTATTAGAAAATAGTGAACATAATAAATGAAGCACATCTAACCTTTCAGTCTGTTAATCTCCAAAAGCTTTGTATTTCGCAACGACATCCAATTGCAAGGGATTTTTATGTTAACGGTTTTTCCGTACCTATATGAAGTCTAAGATATCGCTTTGGTCCTTTGTACTTGGACACCCAGTATATACAGTTAGCAAATAGTTTATTTTAATATAGACATTTCAATTAAGTTATCAGAAAATTAACTAGGAAGTATAATAATACTCAATTAAATCTATTAAAGAAATGAAACACTCTGTATAACGGACGTCTAGGGACTTAACTTGCAATAATAATTTAAATGGACATATATATATATATATATATATATATATATATATATATATATATTGTTAACTTCCATTCACCAAAATATCAAAACAATACCACCGTATAATTCTTTTCAGATACATATATTTGGTCTCACCCTGTATATCAGGTGTATGTACAAAATAATGAAAGTAAAGAAAAGGTTGTAACCAGTAGCACAAAAAATAACATTCCACTAAGTTTTGCGTTAATATTGGCAAAATGTCCATTTTATGATACATTGAAAGTATCAAATAGTGATATTGCAGACCCTGTATATCAAAAACTGTTGAGCTTTGAGCTTTCGGGTAATGAAGACGTTTGATCAATTGGTCAAGTTCTAGAACATATCAAAATTTGGTTAAATTCTGACCGAAAGGTATTTTACATTTAAAACGTGCCCCTCCTTTGACGCACTGTAACTGGAAAACAAATGACATTTGGAAAAAAATTCATATGACGCTATACCATTATTTTATCATGTAGAACATCTTAAGTTTCGTGATCGATTTTTGAATCACCCTGTATATTATACTTCAAAATTATATAACATAATGCATCTCTCAAATATATTTTACATATAAACCCTATTATCTAACTTATAAAAAAAGAAACTCGATCAAATTCCCATTACCTTTAACTATCTCTAAAAGGTAACTCAATTGTTTGACGTATATAGTAACAATAATTGAAAATTCTACAATAAAACTTCTGGTAACAATGAAAGTAGGACCAATATATTAAATCTAGAACAGCGATCCACTTGGTCATCAACCCGATAAAATAGTTTGATATAAACAGATTTCTATACTTATTTTATTTTTACAAACATATACAAACATTCTTTTTTTCATTTCAATACCAATAGAGTCTTTTCAATTTAGAATCATTAGAGCTTCCTAATGATTTGTAAAAATTTACCATATTTCAAAGAAAAGTGACCATTATATTATAATATACAGTTTAAAAAATTATTAGATTTTACTTCAGATGTTTTAAAACGGTACTTATTTATTTGTGTGCAACAAATTCAAAATTGTACTTGAAGGTTTTAAAAGTGCTCGTTGGAATACTTCGTTATATTTAATGCAGTCTCACTTAAACGGAAGTGAAAGTTGAGCATATGCTTGTAATATATTTATTCATTGCCAAAATATTTTTATATTTTCAAGTTCATCATAGAAATTGAAGTCAGTAGGTGAAGATAAATGAAAGAGACATAATTAAGAATAATACAGAAACACTATTAACGACAAATTGTAGATAACTAAATCTTGGTACTTATTTTACATAAGAAGATTTATTAATTAATATTGTACAACATACAACTAAAGCTAAATTGTAGTTTTATAGTGATATCCATTAGAAGTGTAGCTAACTATAACGACGTGCTTTAGATAATCTTTCATTATAAACTTAAAATAACGTACTATGTATATTTAGGAATTCTAACTTTTTCCAAGCATTTTCTGTTTTGTTCACTCTGTTCTGTTGTTCGTCCATTCCTTTAACTATTTGTTTACTACTATGCGCTCCTGAAGGCCATTGTTCTCACCAGTACGTTATCACTGATGCGCCGCGGAAGTTTATCACCTTTCTAGCTTCGGCAATATTACCGATTTAAGAATGCATCAACCACTTGATGGAGGAGCGCTATACTGGGTCACAGATGTTTTATCGTTGGTTTAAATTGACATATGTGGCAAAACTTAAAGATCTCTTAAAACTTAAAATAAACCTTACATATGTACAGCTCATGGAAGAACTATGGACAGATGATTTTGTTATTATAGATACAACACCAAAATATTTAGGGACCAGTGTTTTCTGTCTCCAAACTGAATTTTCCGTTCCATAATAGTGCATATTAACTCTATGTACAACTGCATTACTTTGAAAATGAACTATATCTGAGCCAAACCTTACCTAAAACGTTTATTTCTACAACTGTATATTTTAGATTAACGCAGAACAAAGCTGTACTCATTTCTTATAGTCCTTTACAAGCAATTTATGTTGAACCTCCTTTGTGTGGTACATATGTTTTCTAGTAATTCAGGTGATAGTTAATTGACAAATCTGAAAAGGCCACTAGGGATTTTAGTGTAAGGGTTATCTCGGTAAATTTTGAACTTATCAAAAACTGATGTAGGTGTCATGAGCTGTATTTGGGAGAAACTAAAATGGTAAAAGCAGAGCTTATTGGCTGGTTTAGAAGATACGGGGTAAAACGAAAAATTTCCTCCCTGTATGTACGTTTTATTACTAGTAATAGAAGAAAATGTTTTCTATGAAAGTTTCTTACTTTTCTAAGTAGAATATTATGCTGCCCAAAATCGCATCTACCGGGTCAAGTCAAAAGTTATTGCATCCAACTTTCCCATTTTAAATGGAACCCTGTATATTTTAGCCAAAAGTTTCAGGTTTAATTTTTCAAACATATAACATTTAATATAGTTTCTTATTTAAGTAAGTGAATAATTTCAATTTTTATATTAACCCTTGGATGCATAAGTGAGGTCTGTCGGACCCCAGGCTTGTTATTTTGTTGTTATATTTTTATCTTTTTATGGTTAAACCCAAATGGCTCCACGAATTCTTCTAACACACGTTTTATTACACGGCTAATAGCAAATTTGATTAAATTTCAAATTCAGTGATGAAAAAAATTATTTTTGTTATATCTACCATAACTTTACAGATGTGGGGTCTACGAGACTCCAGCTTATTTTTCAAATCCTTGAGTAGCAAGATGTTTCTGTTACTATTGAGTTTGCTTATTTTGTTTTACTTAGGTTCGTGTTGATACAGGATTGCGAATAATAGTGTTCCGACTTGCCCGGTCTTGTTGAGACTTGTAAAGTAATGCATTCATACGCACACACGTACACTCAAAGGCACAATATAAATACCTGTAGATAAGCTTAGTTTTTCAGTTTCTGTTTTGAGTCATTGTGATATTGTTTATAATGGCAACAAGAAAGCGCAGTGTAAAACCAGCTGATCCTGATTTTGAAGAAGTGGTTAGACAATGAGCTGAAGAATGTGACGACTTAAGTTCGACGAGTAGCATTGCTTCAATTGAAGGTGCAAAATCGACGTTGAAGACCTAACAGATAGTGATGAAAGCGATGATAACGGAGGAATATCTGATATAGACTCAAATGAAGAAGCGCCCGGGTGCAATGGACGATTCGATTGGCAATTACGTGACTACAAGCTACAAGATATGGAAATGTAATCCTCTACCGCATGGAAAAGTAAGGGCACATAATGTCGTGAAAGTAGCCCCTGGACCGGTTCGTAGTATTCGAACTACAACACCTATTGATTCGTTCAATTTGTTTATAACAAAAGAAATGTTAGTAGAAATCTGTTTGTGCACAAATATAGAAGGACGATGAGTCTATACAGAACGAAAGAAACAATGGCAAGGCGTTGATGTGATTGAACTCCGGGTATTCTTGGGACTTCTTTGTAAGCTGGAGTCAACAAATCATGGAATGTTTCAATAAGGGAACTATTTCTTGATGACCGTTCAGATCCTATTTACCGTGCAACTATGGCTATAAACAGGTTCGAAAATATTAGACGTTTTTGAGGTTTGATGATAATCGTACAAGAGCGGTAAGAGAAAACTGATAAATTAGCAGCTATTAGACATATATGGAAATGTTCATTGGTAAATGCAAGACAAACCCTGTTCCTGAAGAAAACGTCACTATTGACGAACAACTGCTATCTTTTAGGGTAGTGTGGATTTGTGCAATATACCTTCAAAATACGGTATAAAGTTATTTTGGTTGTGCGAGTCGAAAACAGGGTACGGAATTTCTGCAACAATTTAAGTAGGAAAACAACCGAATCAATCAATGCAACGAGATCTTGCAGCAAACGTGGCAAAATATCTAGTAGTTCCTATAATAAATAGTTCTAGAAACATAACTATGGACAATTTTTTCACTAGTATTCCGCTAGCCGAATACTTGTTGGAAAAAGGTTTAACAATTAATTGTAGGCACACTTCGGCAGAATAAAAGGGACATTCCATTAGAAATTAAAACTGTCGGTGAGAGACAATTATATTCCTCTAGATTTACGTTCCACAATAATCAATCAATAGTGTGTTACGTTCCCAAAAGAAAAATGTGTTGTGCTACTCAGTACCATGGATTATGATACATCAGTTGATGAAATATCTCTGAAAAGAAAGCCGCACATTGTTTTAGATTATAATAAAACTAAAGGCGGTGTTGATCTGATGGATCAAAAGCGAAAACATATACATGCAAACGCCAAACGAAACGTTGGTCATTTGCATTGTTTCGCAATATTATGGATATTGCTGATCTGAACGCATTTATTTTATTTATAAAACAAAATCCCAACTTTCAAACTGGGAAATCACACAAAAGACGTATTTTCTCAAAGATCTGTCTACCACTAAAAACGAAGAAAGCCATGAAGAAGTTTATCACTATAGAAAAACCAAATGCGATTCGTGAACCAGTAACTAAGAAGAGATGCTTTCAGTGTGCTCACACTTAAGATAGGAAGACATCAGTTGTTTGTGACAAGTGCTTCAACAACGTATGCTCTGAACATAGCATAGTGATTTGCAGCCTATGTAAAGAATAATTGATCTAAGGAATAATGTTTTTTGTTTTTCTTTGTTGTAATGCCGTAAATTAATCTAAAAGCACGTAATACCATTTTAAATATAAGGGTAACTGCTAAAAATCCTTTATTTCTATTAAAATAATATTGATTCTAACAGACCCCGCATATGTAAACTCGGAAAAATATTGCTTATGCATCCAAGGGTTAAATCAGTAGTAGGATATGCATTATGGTGTAATAAAATGAAATAAAATGTGGTACATTTATCGACGAAGGTACTCAAATGGCCCTCCAGTGCAATACATTTTTGGTAACGATTTCTAACCGATCTTAGAGCATTAGTAATATGAACGGGTTTTAGTTTTCCAAATGCTGCATGGATTGCTTCAAGAAGCTGTTCCTGAGTTTCATTGGTTCGTTTATAGATCTCTGATTCTAGGTGACCCCATAAAAAAAATCTGAAGGTGCCAGGTGAGGTGAGCGCGGCGGCCATCTAACAGGTCAATATGTTCCCAACCATCTATTTGGGAAGTTTATATTTAAATATTCCCTGGCCCTTAAGGCGTTATGGCTGGGAGCACCATCTTACTGAAAATATATAGTAGTTCGTTCTTCCAAAGGTCATCAAGCAAATCTAAAAGGTTAGTTTCCAGAATATTTTGTGTATTTTTCAGTATTTAGGTTTTCTTCACAAATTGTATAGACAAACCTGTGTCCTTTCAAAAACAAACTGATGTTATAACCAAATCCACCATGTCGGCCAACTAGTCTCAATAAATACAGGTTGCTGTTGGCCCAGTATCTTTCATTGTGGCGGTTCATAATTCCCTCATTTGTAATTCTTGCCTCATCAGACCATACAATTTTCTTATAAAAATTGTGCCAAGTTTACTTTCTGTGGGAAGTAATGATTTTTTTTCACTAGCTTTTGAATCTTGGTTTTTGACACCCAAGAGCTTTTTCTATTCTTGGTATAAACGTGGAATTTCCTTGCTGAAAATGGATTTGATTTTAATAATATTATTATGATAAGTATGCAATTTTTAGCATAAAATTATTCCAGATAGTTTGTAACAGTAAGCGAAACTTACTCGAAATTCACATCCCATGAACCCCAGAACGTATTATTTCTTTATTTACGTTAGTATATTCAACAGGTGTCGGTTTACTAAAGATTCCATAATAATTTTTTAGATTATTTTCTTGTCTTTTAGAAATGGTTGCTGCGGCTCAGGGTAACGTCGATAATATAAGTTTAGGGCATTTTCATTATTTCTTTGACATTCGATATATGCACATATCATATTTTTCATAGTTTTCGTAAACTATTTTATCTAACAGAAAACTCGAACCATTTTGCGGTCATTAAATAAAATTACTAGCCCTGTTTTGTTTTCATGGCAACTAGATTTTATCCATAGCGTACTAAACTATTTATTAAGTATATATTCTTAGACATCGTACGATTATGAAGAAAAATTAAGAAGATGCTCTAAACTTGTAATTTGCATATTACTCTGAGGGGCAGTAGTAAACTTTCATTTCGTTATCTTACCTCACATTTCATGGCCTACTACTGATTTAATATAAAAATGAGAATTATTCAATTATTTAAACAATAAACTATATTAAAAGTTATATGTATGAAAAGACAATTAAAAATGCAACTTTTTTGGCTAAAAATGTATATAGTGTACGTTCGTTGGAGTTACAGCATCGATTTGGTCACATGTAGTAAGAGCTCTACTTAAAACTTTATGAGACGTCCTATTGTGTTGTTTCATATAATAATTATAAACTACTGTGGCCATAAATGTATTGGAATTCAAGGAAAAACCAAGAATGTGGCTTAGATACATGGACAATACCTTCGTAGTTTGGCAACACGGTAAACATAATCTGGATATTTGTCTGAATTACAATATGACCTCAGTTAAATTTAGTGCATGTGCGTAGGATTAGATAAGCGGTAGTTACTTGAAAAGCTGGCCATGCAGTTTCTATGTGAAAGGAAAAATATGGATGCGCTGAAGTGCACTTGTGGGAAGGCACAGATTTTAGCCTCGACGTGTACCCGGTTCTGCTGAACTTATCGTGGACTGCGAGTCCTTTTCGCCTTTGTGAGGTTTTTGTTCGTGGTTCACAAGGGCGGAGAAGTTTGTGTGGCTTATTGTCGTCTACTAGACCTACTTATCGTTCCTGAAGTCAGGATAGTGTTTTCCCAAGTGCTTCCTGAATTACGGAGTTTTTATATATTGTTTATGGTGGAGTATTATGTGTCCGAAACTTATTTTTTACGTTCTTCTGTAAACAGCCTTTGATAGACCAAGTCTCACTGTAAATAAATTTGTAAATAGATACTTTTAATCATAAACAGATTGTAAATAAAGCTATCGAATTAATCTAAGATTTTGTATTGTGCGTGAACGCCTTTGTGAATGTAAACTTCACAACGTCGAAGTTCGTCAATAAATTACGCATACAACGTAAGAAACTTGCTATTTGGTGAATTGCTGCATTTGACTGCCGTAAAAGTCATTAAAAGTTTCGCTGACGAGAACATGGTCAGAGAGGCCACTCGTTTACCGATGGTTTCGCTGTAACCTGGGGTGAAAGTTCATGAATACTTCTAGAAGGTACTTTAAAATTGTGCTGTGTGTACTGTGTGTTGTTGGTCCATTTACGTTATTTTAAATTAAGGTTGACGAACTACTTTAATTTGCGTTTTCTTTTGATATTCTTGTTTTAAATGTTTAATTCAATATACTGCGGGTTTATGTGTATAAAAATTTCACTCTGTAAAATTAATGATTTGGAGTAAACATTTGTTTACGTAAATGTTTTGAATTCTAACAGAATTGAGGTAACTTAAATTTCAAAATTTAAACTAAGCTAGAAGGCCAGAGCTAGCAAACGTGGCCGATTTAAGGAATAGGAGTAGTCACATTTTTAAGTAACCGGCCACCAATTAGTACGGCGATAAATGTAACATGTGTAACATGTTGCGTTTTTTATCTATGTGTGATCAATATATGTATAATTAATTGGATTTAATAGCGTTATTTGTAAACTCCTCCCGAGCAGTGAAAGCCATAGTTAACGAAAAGTTGTGATTTAAAGAATTAAAACTAAAAGATTTAAAATTTTATTGATTTGCTTTGAAAGTGGCCAGTGGCAATATCCTAAAATTGACGTACTTAGTTTCATATAGTTTTTTATTGTTTTTTTTTTATTAAATAGTTTTTGTGTTTGATGTAACAAATTAGAGCATTTTGAATGACGTTTGTCTAGTTTATGTTTAATTATTTTATTTTGTGTTCAATTGGTGACAGAATTTTGCAGACGGATTAGTATTTGAATTTGACTTTGCAATAATTAAGCGAAACTATTAGCGTTGTTTATTTTTGTTTTGTTTGATGGTATTTTGTCTACAAGCATTGGGGTAATGTAACTTAAAATTAAGTTAAAGAAAGTCATTGAACCCCAACAGCGTATTTGAGCACACGCTTCCTTAGTATTTGAAGCGTGTGGTTGTTTTGGAGATCTGTTCTAGAGCTGACGCTTCGAAGCATTTCCTGTGTACACCATCTTCAGTATTTTGTAATTCAAAAACATGCCCACGGCCCTCTGTCCCACCGAGATAGTCCGGTGCATTTTAATTATCTGTTACTTTCACTGTTAATTTTATTTTCGACTGTAACAGGACGAGAATACACCTAAACCCATATGAATACTAATAATGTACGAAGAGCTTGTACTCAATACACCTGTGCAATCGGTTACTGTGCAACAAACGCAATAAACTACTGCTCAACAACGACATATATAAGCTCTAAGAAATATATATTGTATTACTTAGTGGTTTCACGGTAAAGGTGTCAAACTAATAAGTAACAGTTTGAATCGGGGAGTAACCAAGTGCTTGAGAAAAATCAGTGTAAATGAATTAGACTCAAGTACGAAAACGGTCCCTCGGAGTACTAATTCCGATAACGGAAGCAAAGTCCGCTTCCGAAATATTGCGCTACACAAACAAAAGCTGTGGAAATAGACCGATCAACTTTAACAACATAAATATATTATCGTTTGAGTTTTAGTGAAAAACGCGAAATCGTCCCGTTTCTTTTTGTTGACTTAAAGTACGTTTTTCTTAATAACAACGCGGTCGTGTAGACAAACTTATATCGATAAATAATCACCACCGTCTTGGACTTAATCCGCTTATATTAACCTGTTAGGTGTTCGTACCAGTGACCAAATTCAGAGATCATAATATTCAAGCATAAGTGGGTACTTAAATGTAGATTAAAAGTCGCAAGAAGTAACTCAATAAGCTGCTGTAACCTTTATAGAACTTAGTCATTGCAAGAATTTACGATCTTACAAGATGTTCAAATCGTATTGAATCCTGATAACACAGGATAGTAATTTGGGATTTTAATTGTTAATAAGCTTCCCGCAAGAACGATTAATACGTTGAAATTTATTTTACAATTTTGTGCACACTTTCACTTTGTTTAATAGCACTTTGTTATATTTGCATATGGAACCTGTTCTCTCTTTTTTTTTCTTTTTTTTTACTGTAAGTCTAAATATACTTGTCTCACCGCCCCACTATGATGCAAAACTGAATCTCGTCATACAATTAACACAGAGTAAAACTACCACTAGGCTGTCTTTTTATCAAATATGGTTTTTGATGGTAAATCAATGTTAGGGTTTTAAAGAAATTCGAAGCATTTAGTTAATGCGATAAAAATAAATGTTATGCGAGCAAATGATCTGACTAAGGGTGTATAGTCTTTTAATACTGAGATTAACTTTGAATTATGGCTTTTAAGGCTACCTTAGTATCTTGGGACACTACAACTAAGACATTTGTTTTAATCATACATTTCTGCAGTACGACGAATGGTCATTTTACGCAACCAAACCTAACTTAAAGCCTTTTGTAGCGTTTCATATGCGTAATTCGTAATATGTATGATCAGTTTTCGTTTATACAACCTGTCCACCATTGACTGAATTTACTCGAACTAATTAAAAAATTTGAATATAATTACAGAGATACTTGTCGAATGTGCATTATTCTTTATATTGTTTTTCATACGCTCCTTTTATTTGATAGCAGCTAGATATTCTAACGTAACTGTGAACATGTTGATAACTCCCTAGGGAATTATAGTCGGGAATTATAGATCTATAACTCCCTCTAATGTATTTTGACAAATATTTGCAAGCTTGTCAGTTGATATAACCACGGTAACAATGCCTACTTAATTTTTAACGTCCGTTTAATTTTAATAACCAACAAAATTTAGTTTTCATGTTTCATTTATAATGAAATATGAAATAAAATTATTTATCTATCACGCGAGTTATGTGTGTTAATAACCTCGGGCAACTTACAATCCGGGACTAACGTCCCTCGAGATTGTAATCCTTTGCCCTCAGTAATTAACACCCTCATAACTCCCTTGATATATAAATAACTATTATGCAGGATTCTTTTCCTTTTTTAAGAAAACGATATTTATCGGTAAAAGTTTATGGTAGTAATAAAAAGTGCTAATCCCTTCGAACATATTTAAATCTTTCGAACGCTAATATTATCTGATTACCTTACTTTCATCCGTTGTTTTTGGGAAGGTACAGAAATTATCGGCCATTTCATTGGATGTTTGGTCGCGTAAAAAATCCACCATATAAGTGTTTTTGTCCACTTCTTTCACACAAGCAATAAAATGGTTCGGAGTTTACCTCCAGTACTAAAATATTTCTGAAGCAATGTGTACTTTTTGTCCCTTTTGTGCCTTCATCCTGCTTTTGGCAGTAAAAGCTTAAACGCTACTAAAGAAGCAAAATTAATTCTTATCGTTCGATTTTGCTAAACGTTTATTGCAAATCACCAAATGAATGTGCATTTAGAACAAACACTTGAGGCATATCTTGACAAAGACCTGGTCTTAGCGCGCATTGTGTTCGAATTTCCAGTTCACAGACAACTAAACTGAAAAAAATAAAAATATTATTTCTTTATATAATATAATATACTCTTTGGATTAACTTATCCAGACATAGAATTCAATAGAATATCATAAATTCTACTTAAATTATTAATCCTGTCATTAATCAAATGCTTCTTCTTTTGCCAAATATGAAATTCAAGGCGATAGTAATAGTTATTTAACAAAAAAATGTGTGAATAGATGCGATTAACAATGGGATTTATTTTAATGTATAAGGGAAGCAAACGCTTTAATGGACGAAATGAAATAAATGACCGTTTATGTAATTAATTAAAATAGTAGCGACCCGGCCCGGTTAACGCACGCGTGCAATTTACTAATAAAGATAATGAAGATTTGACTTTCTGTGCAAATCGAAGCTAAAATGATTGAAATTAGGAACGTTTTGCAGTTCCGCCAGGTTCAGTTAGGAAGAGATTCATCTGTACCCGTTGTTGACTGCTATCATCAGTTTGTCGTATGCGGTTTTCTGCTGCTGGTTCAAATGTGAGGCTATTATTCGTACTGATTCACTCAAAGTAACTCGATCGTATTGCCGTTCTCGTTCAAATCCTCCATTGAATGCATCGTGCATTTTTTCTATCTATCTTCTCCCTTTTGTCCCATCTCCCATTATCAGTTTTCTCCGTTTCCACGTTTCCTCCACACAACTCCGCTCTCCTTCTCTTTTCCTCTAGTATTTCTTCTACACTCTTACTTGTTTCCAAATTCATCATTACCGTATCTGAACCTCACTATCATTTCTTTCTTTCCTTTCTTCTCTTCTCCTTTGAGGTATTCTGGCATCCCTTCTCCTTTAATCTTTGTATAATTTACATTGTATTGAGATTCTTTTATTTTTGCCCATCCCGTTTGCTTTTGTATGTACCTATCTTTTCTTATTATGTCCTCTGTTACCCTTACTCCCTCTTCCCTTAATCTCTCTGCTTCTTCCTTCGCGTACCCGTTCCTTTTATAATACTCTTCTCTACTCTCTTTAAATGTTTGACCACATTTTTCACACAATACACACAATTGATGAATTTTATTATGTTTAATGCACCAAAGATATGATCGCCACCGATAACATACTGAAATATCGTCTTCAATTCAATTTAATTAAAATATCCATATGCAATTCTAAATTCGTTGTTATGAAAACATGTGACAGCAAAACTGTCAAACTGAATGTCACATTTTCAAAAAAATACCGTCTAAATTTCCGTCTTTTCCAGAGAATTTTCCAAAAATTTTCATTCATGCAAACCTTGTCCTTACAATTACGAGCAGAACAAAAAAAAATCAGCCAAACTGGTCGAGCCGTTCTCAAGTGATGATCTTTCATACATGCGGCAATTGATTTTTATTTATGTATATAGATGTCAAAAAGTCGTGTCATTTCATTTGACACATTAATGTTGATTGCCTATAGTAAAATCATTGCTCAATTTTTTGAAACAAAACTGTTTACTGATGAGTCTATTAATAAACGATTGGTGGAAAAAGTTAAATTTTGGTTCCGTTATTGATATATTATGCAGGGGTGATTTTATAATGCGTGTCATAAACTTTGGCAATATGTTCTAGATAGCATATGTATTTAGGTCCCACTTCAGTGAGTTTACAAACCTCAAGAGATCAAAATTTTATGAGCGAAATATTAAATAATAATTTAACACTATTCTTTGTTTCGTCTTATTTTGCATTAGAGCAGGTCATGACATTTTTTATGTAGTAGTATTCCCAGTTGTCAAAATTACAAGAAATCGATTTGACGCCGCCTTGTCAAAAGTAATCGTGATGTGTTGCCTACTTAAGTAACCCATATGCCGATCAAGTCTCATATTAAGTTAACAATAGTTTGATGAGGAAATCCCAAAAGTCATCGAAAAGAAAACAAAGATGCAAATTTTAAGGTGCTATAAGCAACAAGTAGTGAGGAACTTACCGTAATGGTGTCGGATATTTCGGTATTTCAAGTACGTAACAACTTCAATCACTTTTTCGTGCACACATTGTTGTTGGGATGGTGAAATTTAAGCAAGGGAACTAATAAACAGCTTTATTTTTACTAATCAAATTTTATAATTTTTTTATAACGTGTAATTCAAAATAAAAAACTATCAATCAACAAAGTAACTTAGCAACTAACATGCAAGTAACGTTGCCAAGTCATTGCATTGTTTGGGTACTCAACACACATTAAGTATTTAGTTGGTTTTAGGTTTTACAGCGAACTATCCAGACATCATAACGACAAGACCTCAAAATATAAAGTCGATATATTGTGGTGAACGCGGAAAATCTGAGTTTTGCGATTTCACGTTTGGAAAGATCCACAACGACTAATTTGACAATTTAATTCGAAAACTGAATATTTTACTTTGGACAAATTGTATCATCATGTTAAAGCAGATTTCGATTTTGATAGGGTCTAACGAAATTATTTAGAATTTTGAAACCATGGGTTACAAACGCAAATGTGTTAAAGGACAGAAAATTGCATGTGGAATCAAACACGTCGTTGTAGCCTAATTTAGTTTTCGAGAAAATTCCTGCAGTTGCAAAGTTCAGGTCAAGATATCACATTTGTGTATCTAGACGAAATGTGGATTTATTAAAACGGTTCCAATATCCATCGTTGAGTGCACGATTCTATCATCAAAAGTAATCCCTCCAAAATTAAAAGTGAAGGTAAAAGGTATTTTACACGCGGGGTGTAATTTAGGGTTTTTCGAAAACTGCGACTATTTACTCGATTTGAGGAACGAGGATCGGGATTATCATTAAACTATGAATGGGTGATTAAACAGCTGATTCATGCACTGTCCAAACTACCTGGAAATTGTGTGATGGTTACGGATTACGCATCGTATGATTCGGTGCAGTTGGATAAGCTACCTCCATTTTCTAGTAAGAAAGATGAGCTGCAGGAGTGGTTGGTTACTCACGGGGTCGAAATTGCGGGAAAAATAACAAAAAAGCAACTGTGGAACAAAATTCAACCTTTACGTCCAAAGGGAATAATTATGTAGTTGACAATATTTTATTATAATTTTTTGTTATGAACGAATAAGTTCAAAAGTAAATATGTACTCTAGCAAAGTACAGGTCATTGGTTCAAACCCTACTCGAGGTAAACTTTTTATTTATGTTTTGTCTGCTCTAACGCAAAGTAAGATGGAAACAAGTATAGATACATTCTAAAAAACAATTGAAATAATATTAGATTTATAATTATTGATTAGTTGCTTATTAAGTGCAGAGTTAATGTTTGTTGCAAAAGTGTAAAGTTAATAATTAATAATTACTCTATTTTGTGAAAAAGATGTCAAATTTTAGTGCTACTGAATATATCGATGTTGTTTTCGTGTATGGTTACTGTAATGGTAACTCGTCATGAGTCCAGAGAATAGCATCGCAAATATTCTCATAGAGTTTTTGATTGTACTTATTAAACACAATGTTAATAACGAGGAAAGGATAATCGATACTGTTCTGGACAACCCTACGCTTAGTACTAGACAAGCGTAACAATTGCGCCTCTTGTAATAGTTGAATTGACCATCTGTGTCCACACGATGGACGACGATTTGTGATGTGACACCGATTGATATTAAAAACTACTCGAACCCCACATTCGGTGCCAATCTGTGATGTTACGTTGAGTGAGTCGTTTAATAAATCGTAATGTCTTTTCTTCGTTAAAAGAAGAAGTAATCAAGCTACTCGATGAATGCTAAACTTGTAATGACTCGTCGTAAAAAGCAATTTGAATAAATGACCAATATGCAAAGTATTAGGTTAATCAATTATATTAATTATTTGCCTCGGCTAGCCCTTTACTATATGATAATCACCTATTTGTAATGATTTTCAATACAAATTATACAGATTCAACAATAACAATGCTTCAAATTTATCTCCAATATCATGTATCGATACTAGATTATGATCGGAATTTCAGTTCAATATTTGTTAGGTTTGAGGTGAGTCTAACTCAACTATGAATCAATCTATCTTGACATAATTTTGTAACTTAATAATTTAAATGTGTAATCGTTATTAATATTCAAAATTGTAAATCTAATGCAGAAATTCAAAAAGATAGCCAAATTCCATTTTTAGACACATTGGTCATTCGAAAAAATGACCAAATCTTAATCGATTGCTTTCAAAATCCTACACGTAGCTGGAAGCTGGAGGTATTTAAATTTGTATTTTAACCATCTTTTAGGCTACAAAATTAATATCATCAATAACACCATTGGAAGATCGCAGATCCAAATTTTCGTTATAAATAAATAATTATCCAAAATCATTAATTTTGAAAATAATTAAACAACAAATCCTTTTTCTTTTATAATAATATTTCTACGGATAAGAAACCTAAGGAAAATGACGAAATTACTTTTGTACCCCTTCCTTACAACAATAAAAAATGTTTAATATATAAACCGCTTAAAAAATTTAAACTAAATGCGGTATTTTCAATTAATAACAGATGTATAAATTTCATGTCTAAATTAAAATCAAAAATTTCGAAAAATAAGATAAGTAAAACTATTTACCAAATTCCTTGTGGTTATTGTGATAAAGTATACACAGGAACATCTTTACAACCTTTAAAGAACAGATTAACACAACATAAATCTGATGTTCGTGTTAAACCTAAAAGTACCTACTGCTTTGGCTAAACATTCGAAGATTTAGGGCACACTTTCAATACGATAACACAAAAATTTTAGATGTAGAATCAAATTAAAAAAAAAACGTTTAATTTTAGAAATGTTACACATAAAAATTTCCTGTAACAATCAAAAAGATTTAGAAAGCTTACCCATAAAATATAATATGTTAGAAAATTTAAAATAATAACCTTATACATTATTTGTCATAGTTGTTAATTTTTAATATTAATTTTAGTTCTTTTTATTGTTAATATATTTCCACTGATGATAACTGCAACCGTAGTCGAAATATATGGAAAATTTTGATACTTGTTGTTTGTTTTTTTTTTGACACGCGTACCATAGAGCAGGATTATTCACACTATTCGACACGAAGTATTATAGCTAAAGTATTTGATTTTAAAAAAAGTTTTATTTTATGAATGGATAGGTGTGCCAAAACACGAAAAGTATCAAAGTTACTATTTTAAATGGAACACCCTGTATATTATTTTATTTTTAGTTTCTATGATGAAAATAAATGAGAGTTTTATTAAGGCTTAACCTATCTAACCCTTATGGTTTTTAATTTAATGCTTAAATTCTCAATTTGTAATTTTTTATTTTTAACCAAATTAAGACTGGAGTCTACTAATTGATCAAGTTTTATGTCATCCGTGTGAAACATTTACTAACTTATACAAGGTGTCTTAAAAAATTAAGCGTGAATAATTACAATCTTTAAACGGTAGTAACTTATTTAATTTAAATAGGACACCCTGTGTTTTATGTCAACAGCAGATGTAAAATTTAATTGTCTATCGAATAGTATTACATATTCCTATGGCTATCTCTTCATATTTTCAAGTAAAATTCACATTTTGTTTGTGCAAACTGATTTCAAGAAATGTGTAATTGACGGTGTTTTGACAAACAGAATTAATTTAAGCAATCATCAAGTTCTACAACCTAATCTAAATTATTATGTAGGTAATAGTAGTTTAGCAGTTTAAAATAAAAGAACAGTAGTAGATAAAAATCACTTAATCAAATGTTCAAAATGACGACCGTCTGTCTCTAACGTATTCTCTTTTTAAAATTTTCTGCAACATTTTCCAACATACGTGGGCTTACAGTTTGGAAAGCTTCTTTTATCCGCTGTTTTAGATCATCTGGTGTTGTTGGAGGTGTATTATAAACCATTCTTTTTACGTATTCCCATAAAAAAAATCGGGTGACCTTGGGAGCCAATATTGAGATCCAATCCATCGATTTTGGTAATGGTGATTTAAATGTTCTCGGACCCCGTGATGAAAATGTGCGGGACCTCCGTCCCGTTTTCTGTCACAGGTTTGCTTGTAGTGGGTTTTTCATACAGGACACTTCCAGTTTGCCTAAATTGATTCAACAGTCTTTCGCAGGCTGCTTTATTTGGATGATTTCTGTTGGGAAACCTCTAAGCGTAAATTTGTGATTGCAGGAGGCAGTTTTGCAGAGATTCTCCGAGAATAAGATTCTCCGAGAATAAAAATCATGTCGATGCGTTCTTCTTTCGGAGAAACTAGCATTCTTAAAAATAGACTAATAATACAAATATCAAAGAATACTGCTACTACTACCAGATGCAATTATTACAATTAAAAACTTTTGTAAATACGTGACAACCGCTATCAGTCAACAGTAACGACTTGTTAAAACGACAAGGTGACACGATAAATTACAAATTTATTCAACTCAGTTTGCACAAACAAAATGAGCATTTTACTTGAAAATATGAAGAGTTAGCCGTAGGAATATGTAATACTATTCGATAGACAATTAAATTTTACATCTGCTGTTGCCATAAAATACAGGTTGTGCTATTTAAATTAAATAAGTTACTACCGTTTAAAGATTGTAATTATTGACCCTTATTTTTAAGACACCTTGTATAAGTTAGTAAACGTTTCACACGGGCGACATAAGACTTGATCAATTAGTAGACTCCAGTCTTAATTTGGTTGACAATAAAAAAATACAAGTTGAGAAATTAAGCATTAAATTTGTTACTACATTTTCGCAAAATACTTATTAAATATTTCACGAACCATAAGGTTTAGGTAGGTTAAGCCTTAATAAAACTCGCATTTATTTTCATCATAGAAACTGAAAATAAAATAATATACAGGGTGTTCGATTTAAAATATAGCAACTTTGATACTTTTCGTGTTTTTGGCACACCCTGTATAACATGAAAATAATTTTTTAAAGTCAAATGCTTTAGCTATAATACTTCGTGTCGAATAGCGTGAATCGCCCTATATATATATATATATATATATATATATATATATATATATATATATATATATATATATATATATATATATATATATATATATATATATATACACCCATGGGTGTATATCATAGACATATACACTGTAATCATAAATATCAGCCTATGATCCCTAAATCCAGCTATTTAATCTAGGTACGTATAACATGTAAGTATCTTCAATGGTCGAGTTCTGTTTCAATCTATTTACTTTATCATTAAGTTAATAAGTCCTCATTTGAGTTTCGACCTCTAAACATCGTATCGGTTCTGGCAGAAGTAAAGTGATTATCTTGGCCGGAAGGCTACGTACGTACTTATCGCGTCTGTGATATTTGTGTGTACAAATAGAAACTTTTAATATTCAGCGGCAATAATTTATTTCAACGTACGAAGTGAATGTCCCTCAGCCGTATAAGATTAACGTCGGATTTCATGCTACAATGGACAGCCCATACCCCCGCAATATCAAAAGCAGTACCAATACCAGCAACAATATCAGCCGTCAGTCTCAAACGCTTATTTTCAACAAAACCCAATGCCGTTCCTACAAAATCCTTTAGATAGTTCGACTCCTAATCATTATCAACCAACTATACAACCATTCCCAATCACTCAACACAATTTTAACGTAAATTCGTCACAACCTCACTCACACAATAAATCACGGCACCTACTTACCATACCACTGCCACAAAGCGACAAATCTGCAATGAAAAACAGCGACACGGAAACACCAGAAAATCATAACTGGCAAACTGTCAAACCATTCAAAAAACGTAAAAGGAATCTGAAATCGCCAACAAAAACTTTACCTACTCAGCAGGTGAGTACTACCGATAAATTTAGCACCTTGCAGCAAGCACAAGGAACAGGATATCTAAAGACACGGCTGCTAAATGTGCATTATGTGAGAAAGACCATAAGACCATACTGCGAATTATAAAGGATGTAAGGATTTACACAATGCAAGAAGCAAAGCGAGAGGACAATCATCATACACGGCATACACCCCAAAAAACCAACAATCCTTGCAACATTACAATACCCCAGGGACAACCACGCATACAAATACACTGAAACAAGTCTCTTACGCCCAACAAGTAAGCGGCACAAATCCAAATAATCAACCTACAGATTTAGGAGCACAAATGAGTGCTTCCCTGAATGAATTCAAAACAATGTTCTCGCAACTTATAAACCAGAACAACATGATTCTAAGTATGCTTTCCACAGTACTAAATAACTTCAGTAATGGACGTGTTGCCGAGTGGAATGCCAATGGATTGCCCAAACATAAAACAGAACTCATAATTTTTCTCCAGAATAGCAATATTGATGTACTTCTTATAGCGCAAGCACACTTCACCGACAGAACAACGTTCAAAATTCCTCAGTATTCTATTTATTGTACCAACCACCCTGACTGAACAGCGCATGGTGGCTCAGCCGTACTAATTCGTACTCCTATACCGCATCATGAGGAAACAAGGTATCAAACAAACAAGATACAAGCTGCAGTAGTTCATGTTGATGTTCAACCATGGTCATTTAACATCGCTGCAATGCAGCCCACCTAGGCACGGAATAGATACAGTAGAATAAGGAGACTTTTTCAGGCACTTAGCAGGTAAATTCATCATTGGGACTGGAATGCTATGCACACGGATTGTGGGTCGAGATTATGTACTACAAAAGGAAGGAATTTAAAACAAGCCATCACGAACCTTAACTGCTCTATCCACAGGTCAACCCACCTATTGGCCAACGGACCCTAACAAAATCCCAGGCCTGTTAGACTTCTTTGTTCTTCGAGCTATAGCACCAAATTATACCACCATCCTGAGACCTCTCCACTGATCATTCGCCTACAATCACTACAATTAGTAACCACATAATTAACCGCCAAAAAGTTCCAAAGTTAACATCACCAACAACTAACTGGTAAGTATTTCAAAACTATATCGATGAAAACCTGAATCTTCAAATTCGTTTACATCATCGAGACGATATTGATAACGCGATATACTATTTGACACAAACAATACAGGCAGCAGCAAAAATAGCCACGCCCCCCGAAAATAAGGTACAGAACTTAGAAAACAATATACCTGTACACATAAAACTACTTATTGCCCGAAAGAGATGAGCACGGAGTATATGCCAGAGAAACCGCAATCCTATAGATAAAAATAAATATAATAGATTAACAGGTCACTTAAAAACAGTACTTTACAAAACCAGAAACGTTACATTCAACTCGTACATCACAAACTGAGCAGCAGATGACCACAGCATCTGGAAGGCAACTAAATCACTTAAGAGACCGATCCAGCACATTTCACCCTTACAGAAAGACGATGGTAGCTGGGCAAAAACAGAACAGGAAAAGCTTCAACTTTTGCTGAACACCTCTCACAAGTATTTAGTTTACCAGAACCTACTAATGATGATTTCGTTGATAGTCCTTGTCCGATGACGTTGTCCATTAAACTTTTACTCGTAACGAGGTAAAAGAGGTGATCTCACGATGTAATAATTACAAAGCACCTGGATTCGACCTGATTACTGGACAAATCTTAAAACATTTACCCAGGAAAGGACTCGTTCTGCTGACCACAATTTATAACAGTATACTTCGATTAGCATACTTTCCGATCACCAAGTTTTTAAAATTTAAAAAAAAAAAAACCAAACAAATTTTAACCAAAATTTGTCCGCCCCAAAAAAAAGGCCCCCAAACAAAAAAAAACAAATCCCCCCCAATTTTTCCAAAAGATTCAAAAAAAACCCGCCAAAATAATTTAATCCCAAAAAAAAAAACCCCCTTTTTAAAACCCCTTTGGTTTTTTTTGTTTTTAAACCTTCCCCCCCAACCTAATTAAAATCCTAAACAAACAAGGAAAACCAAAAAAAAACCCTTAAATTCTCCCCCTCCCTTTTCCCCCCAAACCCCAACAATAGCCACGTTTGCCGATGACACCCTCTTCTATTACAAACACCCACAAAATCCTAAAATCTTAAAACCACTAAACCCTGGACCCTGGGACCAAAGGAAAGCAAAGTAAACCCACCAATCCACGAAATCAATTCCAACAGGAACTCAAGCCCCAAAAATCCTCAGTAATAATAACTACCAAGTAAATCCAGAAACCCACCCAAACTTAATGCCAAGAAAACCCACTAAATCTAAAATCCACCAAAATTTTGGGGTCTAAACAATTTCAAAAAAAACTGCTTTTCACGGGTTCCCATCACAATTGCCAGTTGTTTTCCAAAATCAAAACAAAATTTGCGTGGTATAACCAAAAAAGAATGACTTTAATCGCCGTGGAATTAAAAAAAACCGAATAAACTACAACCTATGAGGAGAAAACCCGCAACCCAACCCAAAAAAAAACGCCCAAAAATCCAAAGAGGTAAAGGAAGGTGGTAATTTTAAATATGAGGATGTAATTTATTTTAAATATTTGCTTCCGCATTCCTATGTTTATGCATTTACCCATTTCTTATATTTTAAAGGTTGAAAAATATTTTTTAATAAAAAAATTAAGTTAATACAATATAAAAAAAGGAAATATTTCTGTACGTTGGTTAATCAACCAAATAAAATTGTTCTTTATCTTTGTTAAAGCGATTGATTCCTTGGTTCACAATTAATCCTTATAATTTTGAAATTTTATTCCCCGGATACCCATTTAAATTTTTCTTAAAAAATTTAGTTCCTTCTTTCCGAAAACCTTCCTTTTCGGGTTTAAACCTTCCCCCCCTCTTTTTCGGGCCCTCCCCCCCCCCTTTTTTTGCCCGGGGTCTTTTCCCCTTTTTTTCTCGTTCTGTGGCGTTTTTTTCCCTTTTTCCACCCCGTTGGCCACCTTTTTTTTTTCTTCCCGGGGTTTTTCCCCCTTTTTTGCTCGGCTTTTTTTTTTTCTGTTTGCTTCGGTTCGTTCTTTTTTTTCCCGTTTCTTTTCGTTTTTTGCTTCGTTTTCCCTGTTTGTCTCTGTTTGTTTCCTTTTTGTTTCTTTTTTTTTCCGTTTTTGTCGGTTGCTTTGTTTTTTTGGTTCCTTTTTCCCTTCTGTTTTCCTCTCTTGGTTTTTCTTTTTTTTTTTTGTTTTTAAAACTGTTTCTTTTTCCTGCTTCGCTTTTTCTTTTCGTTTTTTTTTCCTTTTTTCGTTTTTTCTCTTTTTTGGTTTTTCCTGTCCTGTTCCCTCCTTTTCTTTTTTTTTCTTTGTCCTCTTCCTCCTTTCTCTGTCCGCTTTTCTTGTTCGTTTTTTTTCCTTTTCCTGTTTTGTCCGTTCGTTTTTGCCTTGGGTCGGTTTTCTGGGTCCTGGGGTTTTCGTTCGGGTTTTTCTTTTCTCCTTGGGTTCTTTCCCCGCCCCCGCCCCGGCCGTCCCCGGCTTCCCCCTCGGCTCCCCCCCGCCTCGGGCCCGCCCCGTCGGCCCCCGTCCCCCCCCCGCCCCCCCGGTCCCCCCCGTCCCCGCGTTCCCCCTTTAAACCCCTCCCCCTTCCCCACTCCCCCCCCCTCGCGCCCGTCGTCCTTTTCCCCGCCCCCCCCCCCCCCAAAAACCCAAAGCTCCGTGTTCGGGTTTGGGTCTTAAACTGTTTTCTGTTCCCCGGCTCGTTTCCCCCCTCCCCTCTTCCTCTCCTCCTTCTCCTTCTCCTCTTCCTCTTCTTTCTCCCTTTCGTCTCTTCCTTTCTGTCTGTCTCTTTCCTCCCCTTTCCCGTTTTCCATCCAGTCCTTTTCAGTTCTTACCCTCTTCCCTTGTTTTTTTTCCCCCCCCCTTTTTTTCCTTCCCCCCCTCTTTCCCTTTGCTTCCGTTCTTTGCTTTCCCTTTCTTTTTCCCCCCGTTTTTCGCCCCGCCTTTTTCCTTGTTTCCCCCCTTTCCTTTTTTTTTTTGTTCCCCCCTTGTTTTTTTTTTCTTCTTTCCCTTTTCCGTTTTTTCCCCCCTTCTTTTCCTTGCTCCTTTTTCCCTTTCCTTTTTTTTTGTTTTTGTTCTTGTTTTTTTTTTTTTTTTTTTTTTTTTCCCTGTTCTTTCCCTTTTTTTTCTCCCTTTTTTTTTTTCTTTCCTTTTTTTTCCCTTTTTTTTTTTCCCTTTCCCCTTTCTTTTTTTTTTGTTTTTTTTTTTTTTCCGTCTTTGGTTTTTTTTCCCCCCGCCCGGTTTTTTTCCCCCCCGCCCCCCCCCCCCGGCCCCCCGTTTTTTTCCCCGTTTTGTTTTTTTTTTTTTTTTTTTTTGGGGGCCCCCCCTTTGTTTTGGGGGGGCCCCCCTTTTTTTTTTTGTTTTGTTTTGTTTTGTTTTGGGCCCCCCCCCCCGGGGTTTGTTTTTTTTTTTTTTTTTTTTTTGTTTGGTTTTGGGTTTTTTTTCCCCCGCCCCGCCCCCTTTTTGGGGGGCCCCCCCCCCCTTTTTTTTTTTTTTGGCCCCCCTTTTTTGCCCCCTTTTGCCCCCGTTTTTTCCCCCCCCCCCCTTTTTTTCCCCCCTTTTTTTTTCGTTTCTGCAAATTTGCACCTTGCCAGTCCCCAAATTCTAGTGCTGCTTGTCTTTGAAACATCTGTATTTAAGATTAGGTCTATGGTTTACTCATCAAAAACAGGACAAATCCCCTCATCCGACCACAATCCTGTACATCCCTCCCTTACCACATCAAACCACTGAAATGTTCCCCCAAAGTAAATCCAAATAATCTCTTATTTAGGGCACAAATGAGTGCTTTCCTGAATGAATTAAACAATGTTCTCGCAACTTATAAATCGGAACAACATGATTCTAAGTATGCTTTCCACAGTACTAAATAACTTCAGTAATGGGCGTGTTGTCGAGTGTATTGCCAATGAATTGCCCAAACATCAAACAGAACTCATAACTTTTCTCCAGATACATTGTCTTCTTATAGCGGAAACACACTTCACCGACAGAACAACGTTCAAAATTGCTCAGTATTCTATTTATTGACGGAACAGCGCATGGTGGCTCAGCCTTACTAATTCGTACTCCTATACCGCATCATGAGGAAACAAGGTATCAAACAAACAAGATACAAGCTGCAGTAGTTCATGTTGATGTTCAACCATGGTCATTTAACATCGCTGCAATGCAGCCCACCTAGGCACGGAATAGATACAGTAGAATACGAAGACTTTTTCAGCCACTTACAGGTAAATTCGTCATTGGGGACAGGAATGCTATGCACACGGATTGTGGGTCGAGATTATGTACTACAAAAGGAAGGAATTTAAAACAAGCCATCACGAACCTTAACTGCTCTATCCACAGGTCAACCCACCTATTGGCCAACGGACCCTAACAAAATCCCAGGCCTGTTAGACTTCTTTGTTCTTCGAGCTATAGCACCAAATTATACCACCATCCTGAGACCTCTCCACTGATCATTCGCCTACAATCACTACAATTAGTAACCACATAATTAACCGCCAAAAAGTTCCAAAGTTAACATCACCAACAACTAACTGGTAAGTATTTCAAAACTATATCGATGAAAACCTGAATCTTCAAATTCGTTTACATCATCGAGACGATATTGATAACGCGATATACTATTTGACACAAACAATACAGCAGCAAAAATAGCTACGCCACCCGAAAATAAGGTACAGAACTTAGAAAACAATATACCTGTACACTAAACTTTATTGCCCGAAAAGATGACGTATATCCAGAGAAACCCACTATGATAAAAGTAAATATAATAGATTAACAGTCACTTAAAACAGTGCTTTACAAAACCAGAAACTTACATTCAACTGTACATCACAACTGAGCAGCTCTTGAAGGCAACTAAATCACTTAAGACCGATCCATACATTCCACCCTTACAGTAAAAGATGAGCTGGGCAAAACAGAACAGAAAACTTCAACTTTTGCTGAACACCTCTCACAAGTATTTAGTTTACCAGAACCTACCAATGATGATGACGCGGAACTCCTTAAAATTTCGTTGATAGTCCTTGTCCAATGACGTTCCCATTAAACTTTCACGTACCGAGGTAAAAGAGGTGACTCACATGTAATAATTACAAAGCACAGATTCGACCATTACTGGACAAATCTTAAAACATTTACCAGGAAAGGACTCGTTCTGCTACACATTTATAACAGTATACTTGATTACATACTCGACCTGAGTTTGCGCAAATTATTAGACCAATAAACCCAATAAACCACAGAACAGAGCAAGTCTTACGACCAATAAGTTTTGCCAGATTGTCCAAAATCATCGAAAGGCTTCCACTCAAACGAGTATTCGACGATACGAGATACCATTAAACCGCAATTTGGTTCCGAGAAAGTCATCAACGATACAACAATGCCCTCGTACAGTCAACATAATTCTCACAGCCTTCAAGAGAAAAGCTATGTAGCGCCGTCTTAAATGTTGAGCAAGCCTTTGATCGTGTCTGGCATGTTCGTCTCTTGTATACACTTAAATCCTCCCTCCACACCTCATTACCTAATCCTAAAACCACAGACAGATACTTCCAAGTACGAACTAACACAACAACCTCAGACTACTACCCTATCAATTCAGGAGTCCCTCAAGGAATCGTCATCGGTCCCTACTACAGAGACAAAGCATTTGATGACACATCCAGTCTAAATGACGACCAAGTACTGAAATTTAAAACGTAACGATGAGATGGAATAAGGAAAAAAGAAACGAAAAGAGAAATCAAAAAAGGAACCAAGAAGGAAAACCCAGTGAG
>JARFJB010000890.1:0-27500 GCA_036346205.1 Vesta saturnalis
CAAATCAAAAAGAAGCATTACACTCTAAAGCAGTAGTTCTTCGTGTGGAGTTTGAAACAGCGGCAAACATAGCTGCCAATACGACAGCATACTGTGTTATACTCCACGATCGTTTAGTTACATACAACGCGTTAACCAAAGCATCGACAGTTGTAATACAACCCGTCATAGTCGATGTCAAGGGTTTAAATTTCAAAAGCTTTTATACCAAAAGAACTCGCCATTTATAATGGGAAAGAAATTGCCCATTTTATTTTTAAATCACCGTATCCTGAACGTTGGATGCAGAGAGTCGTCGTCAAGCTACTTGGTTAATATAACCAGCACTGTATTAAATGGGAAGAAGGTATACACCACCGCACCACTTTCGAAGAATGCTCGAGAGATTGATTCAGCCAACAGATTCTGTCTGTCAAGGAGAGAAAAGCAGATTACATCAGAAAATTTGTGACCCAGCCTGTTATTGAACTTGAGGAAAGTCCACCTCTTCCTGCTATGCAACCCGTTTGTTACTTTCATTGTAATCATTATGTCACTGTGCTTTGAGTGCTGTATATCATTTATATAATACATATATAATGCAATAAGTCTTGTACAATTTTTAATAAAAAAATAGTAAATAGTCATTCTCGTTTTTTTTTTATTTATATCACACAGTATTTGTATAGCATATATTCTCTTACTAACGAATTAATACATAATATTAATATATGTTAAACAACTACACACACGCATTATTCATAATTTTATAGAGATCCTTTTCGAACTTGTTCTGTGCTGTGCTGCGGAGAGCGGTATTAAGGTCTACGTATGGTATTAGCCACGGACTCTGACGAAAGCGTAAAACCCTATGAATACGAGTAACAATTAAGCAATGCTCTATACATTGTTTTAAATAGCGGTAATGTATAACGTAGTTGGTCTTATCACACAGGTTAGGGATTAACATTACCTCCTGGGAATGTGGTGCGCAGATCATTTCAGGACAAAACGGATAATCGTTGTGTTCGTCATGCAGATGGTGGGGATAATGTATATCAACCTCCAGTACAAATCCAACATCGGCGTCATCATCAATCTTTAATACGCCAAAGTGATCTATTTCCTCTTGAGGTAACCACATAAACCCATCGTGGGGCAGGTATTGCTTCATACTCCATCCGTATAAATTCGTGGCATCTAAATATTGTAAAAACACTTTCGGTTGTTTAGGATCATAGTTTGGAACAAACTCGTTATTAGCGATGCTTCTCCGCTTGATACAAGTACTTACTCCACCCCGAATACCTTGTTTAAAAAAGTGATACATATCCATATCCGTCAGTAATTATAGCTCTACTTTCGTACATTTTAACATGGCATCCCACGCCAATCCAGGCAAAGTGACATACTGTGCAGGTTCTAACCCATACATAATCTCCTAAAGTTTTAATCACCTAGTGTATTACACTTAAAGTGATCCCATACCAGTAGAACGCGACAGTATTCGTCATCGGAAATATTTGCATCGCGCATTTTATCATAGAATTTGTCATATGATGGCACCATGACGTCGTTCAATTTACTAAAGCTGTCTACGTACGCATAAGGGAAACTACCTTTCTTTCTCACTAAGTTGAAATCGCTATCATTACTAAAATATTTCCGTACCTCCATACATTGATCATCTGCTAAATTCTGAGATAGAGTATCTAAGGATGCAGCCATGAATCTACAACTATCGACGAAACGTAAATTAATGTATTTCTTTTCCTGATACCATGACTGTTTACATATTCATCAACAAAATGTGCTTACCAAACGTTATATATTTTTCACTGTTAACCGGAAGTACGGTAATTTCTTCCGTTTCACTCGCTAACTGTTTAATGAACAGGTGAACATCATAACCACTGAGATTATGTAGAAAAACGGGGAGAAATGTAGGTTCCTGATAGTTTAAGTTACACGTTGAATGTGCTGCACCACGATACTTACCAGTAACGTGACAGTGATCTCGTACTTTCGGATTTGTCGGATCGCCCGTAAAGTGCTTACCGCATATGTAACAACATACACTGCGTTCATACGTAACCTGCTGTTCATCTGTTAATGGTGTCATTGGAACAATAGGTTTGAAATGTTCATTATATGTCCGTTTTACATCACTTTCCAGTCGTCTTATAAATATCTCCCCTGCATTACTCCCCTGTATCGCTCTAACTTAGACCACGCATCGTTTACACTACACTTAATATAATAACTAAACGAGTATGGTTCGTGTTTACACGTTTTTTCGTGAACGGTTTTTCGGGATCTGGTTCAGCCGTATCTACCGGTACTAAGAGCGCTTCAAAATCTGCATATATTACGAATGGTAGAACCATTTGTTTCTGATAGTTCCGAAACGCGAGTATATTTTCCGCGTAGAATTCCCCGGTTATGTCTTTTTTTTGTTTCACGCCCGGTAATTTTGTATATACGAAGTTACAGTCGTGTGACACGTGTCGGGTTAATTGCTCCTCGGATCTAAAGTAATACAAGTATGCATCACAAAAATACATTGCTCCGTTCCGCCGAGTTATTTGGTTGCTAAAAACGAGAAAAATTTTTATCCATACATAATGCTGATTATCTGTTTGGTTACTGACTAATAATAATAAATTAACATGGACTGCCTGTTTGGCTTTGGTATAATACAGAGGCCCACTACCTCTGTGACACGCTGACCATCACGATACGTATCGTCTAACCCATAAACATTGAATGGAAATGTTGTTATGCTCTCAAACGTTGAAATATTCGTCAGCTTAACAGGGAACTGTACACCATTCCAGTTGAATAACGTCTGAAATCAGGGTAAGATGTCGTGTGGTAGACCCTTTGGTGTCACTAGTGCCGATACAACAGCCCATGCAAAGCAGCAATTGTCATTATTTTTACATTGACTATGGCGTGTTTATGTGCGATTTCGGCGGGGACAGCCATATTGAAGAACCCGTAATGGTGCAAATTTTAGCATGTTTACCTCTAAATATACGAATTGTACCAGGGACCACCCTAAAACAGTTGTTACTAATCGTTACACCATTAGTCACACTTACCAGAATCTTTATGTTGAAATTCCGATTGCGCATCCAATATTTACTTATTTTTGGAAATACTCTAACACCGTCCCAATACTTAGAATGTCATACTTAGTCTGAAAGGATTTCAGTTCTGTGCTTTCCTTACTGTTCAAAAGTATAAACCAAACAGTTCCAACATTACATTTTAATGAATAGTGTTTCTGCAACTGATTTGTACTACCTTCAATACGTTTCCTTTAACGTCTGCCATAAAGGTGAACACATCAGTATGCATATTGCATGGTGACAGTCGATACGACACAATGCGTTGTTTAAACGCATTTCGAATCACTTCGACCCCAGTATCGACAGTAAACAGATATTAGCTTTATGCCTATTGCTTCTGAGGTGTCCTTGGAACGCATACCGAGGTATATCCATTGAACAATCTGTGCAGTGCAAACTCCACCACTTTTTGGTTGTTCCGGTTCATCGCATTGGTCAGACTTCCGCTTCCTTGAGTTGCTCAACCCTGATGGTCCGGGTTTTGCATTATCCTTCGCGTAGTTTACCCCAGATGGTCCTGGTTGCGCAAAGGAATCAGTATCGTGTCTATGTACTGCTTTGTTATCGTCGGAAGTGATTCCTTGCACCACATTGCTCCCTGTGGTTTGGTTTGCAACGAAACCTCCTGCATGCCAGATGGTGGAGTAGATACTGTCATCCAGCACGCAGTTTTTTTATGGCGAAGGAGGGAATCTCTCCTGGAGAAATGTTTCATGCATTCGCAACGGAATCGATTATTTACACCTGAAATAACATTGAAGACAAAATATTCTAATTATAATGTTGGGTAGGGGTTATGTATTTACCCTGCATTGCAACAAGATGGTTTCAGACTATTATAAAGCTGCTACGTGCAGGTACAGAGTTAGATTGTGAGTGCTAACACAAGAAACGGTGTTATATATATCCGTGGGAGGTATTTTTAGAATGTCTGGACCGTACACGTACACGTACACATCTGCATGCGGGAAAAAAAATAAAAATAAAAAATAAAAATAAAAATAAAAAAAAAAAAAAAAGTTAAAAGTAAAAACGTAGTTCAGTGTGCGATGCACACTAAAACGCACGCGCGCGCGCCACACACACACCGCGCGTGATATTAATTCATTCTTCTTCCCGCACCCCACACAAAAAGAGCGTCCGTAACAATACCCTACTACATTATACTACCGAGACACTTCAGAGAGATTGAATATATGATCAAAAATAGTAGGTATTGGGGCTCCATGCGGGTGTTGTATTATAGCAAGGGGGGGGGTTTAAACAGGCATCTGTTTTTTTATAGAAACAGTTCAAACCAGCTTAAATACAGCTCAAATACAGATCAAAAACAGCTGAAAACAGCTCAAATACGCTGAAAACAGCTTAAACAGCTCAAACCAGCTCAAACCAGCTCAAACCAGCTCAAATACAGCTAAACCAGCTTAAATACAGCTCAAACCAGCTCAAACCAGCTCAAAACCAGCTCAAATACAGCTCAAATACAGCTCAAACCAGCTCAAATACAGCTCAAATACAGTTCAAAACAGATATCTGTTTTCCATAAACAATACAATAAGTATTAACTATCATATAACTGCAATTAGCCTACTAAATAGTCTGATCCAATTAAGTCAGTAATATGTAAATATTTATACATAATACTATGTATCTAAATACATAGCAAAGGATATATATTTAAACTCGAATAGAACCAATTATAATTTTTTTTATATATAGTTCAATTGGGAAGAAAAATTATTTTAAAACGCATTAATATTTAAACTGAAAAGTTCTATAATAAAATTCCTTTAACAAGTATTACTTCAAAATGACTATAAACCTGTCAATCACCTCATAATGTGAAATTTTGAATAAAAAATAATAAGTATCAAATTATTATCTGCAAATATACACTACCAGATTTAGAGATACACTAAATTATTAATAGTTTCAAAGGATCAAAACTAATAAACCTGCTTTAGACTGTGAAATGTTTTTAATAATATGTAAGTATAAAAAAATTTTTTTTCATAATGCATCTACTAGGTACGTAACAAGAATTAAACCTATAAAGAAACTCGATCTTGCTTATAAACTTTTGTTAGATAACCGTAAACTGTATGTAATTTGATCTGTTTAAATGTAAAAAAAAATTAAGAAATGTATTAACTGAATTGATTATAAAGAAAACAATTTACATTAGACGACTTAAAAAAAAATTAGTTCTACACAATGATTTCGACTACCTAATAAAAATTATCACTCTCTTTTAGTTACACAAATATATAATTTGAAATTGAAAAGGTTTAAGTTGTTTTACAAGTAATAAAATGCATGATTTATAAAATGTCTCACAACGAATTTTTTATGTAAATCTCCTATACTCGAATTTAAATATCTATGTAAAAGAAATTAAATATATATTTAAAAGTATTACTTGTTTTTTTGTAACAAACTTTATATTTAACTCGTAAATAACAATAGATCTGTTTTACTTTATATATATATATATATATATATATATATATATATGAATCTTCACTTACCAATATTCTTTAGTGCCTCCTTAGAGCTCTCAGAGCTTCTGCTTCCTGCACATCTTTGTGGATTACTTAAACAAACAGACATTGTAACATTCGTAAAGTTGTCCACCAAATTTTGTGGAAAAGAATATAACTTTTTTGAATATAATAAAGTGATCATAAATTAATTTGCTTTAATCAATAAACTATGTAAAAAAATAATTGAATAATATCTATTCTACTCACATTTTTACGCTATCCACCATGATGCTTTTGAGATTGAGATTGTCGTTCCAGGACACTCTTCTAATTGTCCTAAAATAATTATTGCACTAATAAACTATAACATATACAGAATAGTATATCTTAAAACAAATTATTAATTAATAAAAAAAATAATTCTTACCCTATTGTTACTGATGTTCAAGTGGAACTAACCAATACACTAAAAACGCGTGCTATTTATATCAAAAAAAAGCAAGGCTACATAGAATAATAAATTCTATATCACCATATATGGAGAAGTTACATTCAATGCCGAGATTACATTGCAATATGTAAATTACCCCCGTACAATAGACATAAAAAATGCTGCTGACACACAGACACAGACACACCGACACAGACACAGACACACAGACACACAGACACATAGACACAGACACACACACGCGCACACGCACACACGCACACATGCACACACGGACACGCGCACACGCGCACACGCGCACATGCGCACACGCGCACACACGCACACACGTACACACGCACACACACACATACACACACGCGCACGCACGCACACACACGCGCACGCATGCACGCACACACACCTTTATGCGGATTGGGGGTCTTGCGAGGTCTTTGCTCCTCTGCTATGGATATGACGTCCACCCTTAGTACATAATATATTCATAATTCAAGTATGGAGCACTCCATTTTACGTTTTTTTCTTTCTTGTTTTTACCTTACACACGGCTAACATTCAAAAAACAAATTAGAAAATGTTCCTAATTGGTGCTAAGAGTTCCTATTTGAACCACCAATTTTTTACATTGATACGAGGTGTGGACATTACATCTCGTAGTCGTGTTAGGGACGCATTGAGTGTGTTGCGTTTCGTTAATTTAAAACAATCTTCCGTAGCTTTGTGAGGTACTTTTTTCGGATATTGGGTTGCACTGATATGACTGACTATGTTTGTTTGTGTAAATACTAGGTTGATTTACATTACTCTGCAGCAATGCAGTTACTTGGAGTGTCTGTTATCTGATATCTTTGCAGTTGTTTAGATAAGTACAAACTATTGCTAATTATAAAAGATTTGAAATGACAAATTAGTAAATTACTATTATATGTTATGAAATGAAATAATTATTATACGCGATAGGTATAAATATACATTTATCAGAAGACAACAGACGCTTATGTTAATTTACTCCTGGTATGCGGTTTTGTTTCATTTACCAATGATATCACTTACTAAAATATAATCACAGTTGCATTTTTGTAAAAACTTTTACCAACAGAGTTAGTTTTAAGGCGTATATTATACATAGCAAACTTTGAATTACAATTTATAGCGTTAAATTTACAACTAGATAAAGGAGTAATGAAAATATACTATAATTATTTTTCTAAGAACAATAGTCATGAACCAAGAACCTCACAACTAAATAATATTTCTTGGAATGAACACATACGAAAAATAAAGTGCATGTTGATAAAAACTGTAAATGATACCATTGACAAATGTAACTTCTAAAAATAGAAGTAATTGGTAAAGAAATATACTTGAGAGATAATAACATAATTTCTACTAAGGGATATGTTATTTTGTCAATTATAAGCTTTCCGTACTGATAATTTATGAAGAAATTAAATTAGACAAAAAGCTAAAAGAAGCTACTATAAAAATAAAATAAATACGAATTTTACTAACAATCACTTTCAATATTTCGAAAATTACTTGTGAAATTGTTAATATAACAAACTGAAATACACAAGTCTTTGAAACAATAAAAAATATACTGCCGTTTTAGGTAGAAGGAATATTTTTTCTTCATAAGTTAGAAGTACCATTTTCTGTAAAGGTCGCGATTTTTGCGGGACGAGCGTATAGAGACTTCGTGCAAGATAGCTTGAGAATAGATTTTTTTTCATCTTACCTATTAAAATTCTTTTACGAAAATTCATCAAGCTTGACTTGCTAAGATTAAAGGTACATAATTAAAATAATTTTTATTGGGAAAAATTAAGTTCAAAAAATTGCATACACTGGTATTTTTTTAATGCAATTATTGATATCTACATTGTTTATACTGTCGGACAAAACCCACGTGTTCACCACTAAAGTGCCAGTTAGAAGCTTCATTGCAACTTGTGTGGTACCATTTTACAGTTCTTCTGACATTGTTTGAGTAGACTGTCATCTGATTAGAAATATCAAAAAATGCTGTATTGTGATCTATAATCGCCAAGGCCTTTTTTCGGAGACCTTTTCCGTGATGAACTTCAACCATTTAGTCTGTATGTTTGGTCGACAAATTCGCAAAATCTTGCTTTCAGGCCATTTCATCACTTCAAACTAATTTAGATTCTGTTTAGCAGTGATTTGCTCCTTTGTTAATTTTGAATCCACTACAGATTTTGGAAGTCACTTCCGATTTTTTCGTAACGAGTAAACCAAGTCCTTTGATCTGGTTTGCACGTTTACAGTAAGTGGAATTGAAGTATACCAATTATCTGCATAGATAATTCTGCAACTGTCCAAAAGAGGATCCATCACTTCCAGAACACCTGTTTCTGCAACTGATTGGTTTTGCTGGTTCTATTTTCCATAACAAAATTTCACACTATGTGAAACCATCAGACAGGCAAATTTTGAAAAGCTTCAATCTATATTTATGACGCTCTCCTTTTACATATTGACGAAAAGCTAATCCTCCTGAAATGAATCCTGCTTTCGTCAGTGCACACACTTCCTTTAGAAATGATTAACTTTACGAAAGTTGTTATTCGAAATATTAACCAATGGTTGAATTTTATTTATCTCGCCAAAAATGCATTGTTCCCTATCGGCGAAACGGTTTCGAGCCATCAATTTCGAAATTTTGTTTTTATACACCTTATTTTGTCGCCAGTAATTTTTGAGGTATAGTTTCTTATCGAGTCATTATTCTTCTTCTCCTTCCTTTACTAATAAGCTCAGCCTGTTTCATCTTCATCCACCTGCCTTTACTAGTCTGCTTAAGTAGTCGTTCCACCTTTTTCAGGGGCGACCTTCACTCCTTCGACATTGAGGTGATTTATCCCTCGCAACTCTTACTATTCTTCTACCCTCCATCCTATTAATGTGTTGATTGCACTCCTTCTTCCTTCTCATCAACCAGTCACTGATATTATCCACCCCACATGTGTTTCTTGTGTCCTCATTTCTTTCCCTGTCCTAAAGTGTTTTCCCAACTATTCTGCAGAGTATTTTAATTTCTGTTGTTTCCAGAAGCTTTTTGGTTTTGGATGTCTCTGCCCTAATCTTTACAGTGTACCTCATAATGGGTCTTACGATTATTTTACAAATTGTCGATTTGACTTCAACTCTCATGCTCCTGTTATGCCATACTATGTCATTTAAGCATCTCGGCATTTTCGCAGCTTTCGTTGTTTATTCCCTTACCCCTGCTTCAACATCACCATAACTAGACAGTTGTATATCCCGGTGTAGATCGTCTTCGCTTTATGCAACTAGTGCTGCATGGTGAGCATAACATAAAATATTAATTTCTCTTTCTCCCATTTCATATCGTCTTAATGTGTGCACTTTACTTGTTATTGCATTCCCAACTGGTATCGGTCTACTTAGTACCCCATTTATCTTCGCTTGAATTTGGTTTGCCGTGTTCTCTGTAGTCTTGATCAGATTCCATGGGATTTATTTGTTGTAAAGAAGATGTATGACGTCTTTTAATTAGATACGATCAAATGCCTTTATCAAATCAACAAAACAGGCTTAGTATGTTCAATAGATTTCTCAAATATCTGTCTTAAAACAAAGACGGTGTCCGTGCAGTATCTTTCAGGCCTGAGCCCGTATTGCTCATCATGTGCTAAGGACATAACACAGTTAATTATGTTTGTTATTCTTCTTGTTGTTAATTTTAGTGTAGTATTAAGCAGATTTATTCCTTTATAATTTGAAGGTGTTCTCTTCTCCCGCTTTTTAAACATTAGAATGGTAGTCTCATCTGTCATTCATCTGGGATTCTGTGGCGTTAGAAGATCTTCCGGATTAATTTCGTCAATTGTTGCCCTAGAGATTCTTCCCCGTATTTTGGAAGTTCATTGGGGATACCGCCCTGTCCCGAACTTTTCCTATTCTTTAATTTCTGGAGGCCTTGTTGGACATCTGACTTTTCAAATTCAGCATTTTTTTATTACTATTTCAGGTGTGTTCACTATCGTTTATGTATCTGCTGCTTTATATGATTCAGTTAAATCTGTAACTCATATTTCCATAGGTATTTTGTTCGTTTTTAGTAGCTCATTAACCTTCTTCCTTTGTGATCCAAACAACCGCCATATCTGCGTCTGAAGAGCACAGAAATCACCCCATCTTCCATCTTTTTTGAGAAGGCTTCCCAATACTGATCTTTTATTTGTCTTGTCAGAATCGTTGTTTCATTTCTGATTCTCCGGTATTCGTCATAAGACTCCTGTGATGTTATTGTTTGATATTTAGCATATGCCTGTACCGTGGATTTTGGACGAATATTTGATATTATTTTTAACGATTCTTTTACTTAGTGATTTACATGTGTGTTATTTTTTATTTTTACCCAACTAGCGTCGACATCATCCATTTCCGTTATTGGGTTTATTTCGATTTTGTCTTTTCTTATATAGTTCTTTTGTTGTCGGGTCCCTTAGCAACTCTATATTAATTTTTTCTGTTTGAGCTGTTGACCTGTGGTCCCTGTGTGGCCTAAGTTTCATTCTAATTTTGCCTAGAACCATGTGATGGTCATTATTATCATCAGATATTCCAATTAGAATTTGTTAATTGGCGTATCTATTCATCTCTAACACAATCAGGTCTATAAGTTTAGAACACAATCAACTTTATAACTCCAATTAATTTTTTTTTGCAAATATTAACAGAAATTCCTAAATTCAATGCCAATGGGAGACTGAACTCTAGAGAATTTCCTATAACAGCGCCCGAGCCATCCGATCACGACATTACGTGATATACTTCAACTCATAGTCACAATAAACGTACTTTTTTGCGAAACATATGTTCAGTGCGACAGTGGATCGTATTCTGAACTGCTGGAAGCTGTCAGAGGTTGTTCATATTCAGAATCAGATTCAGAGGAATCGCTAAATTCATTACTCACATTTATTTGTCTATATTCATTTCATTCTATAACAACATTTTCTGCCTTTAATTCCAGCTCAGCAATAGGCATGACCTTTTAGAAAAACGCCAATCTCTTCGCACAGTTATTAACAGAATTGTATAATCAGGTTAAAGCATGTACCAACACGCAAAATCGCAATAGTAAGAGTGTATTTACGTTGCCTTGCGTTAAAAAATGAACTTCGCTCTATATTTTGGTAGAGTTATTTTTTTCTGAGTCTATTATACTATTATAAAATCCAAATCACTATTTTTCAAAGTTCACAAGAAAACATAAAGAAGAGGCACTTTTATTGAGTTTCTTGGAAGAAGCTGGAAAAAGCTTCAATACTATTAAAATATGTATTTAAATTACTATTCTCGAGAGAAAAGATAGTTCGCCTAGACGCTGCGCGTCTCGGTGAAGTATTTTTTGAGACAATAATAATGATGTTCCTCCACCGAGGTACGTATACCATTTTATTCACAAACTTTTGGAAATAAAATAATAATCAAGAAATTCGTTATAGTTACTCATATGATAACCATATTAGTATTGCGGTGCAAATGCTTCAGTGTCTTTTAAAAATCACAGAACATTATTTTATAAATTAATTAAGTCTCAAGATCGTATCGATTGTACATTCTCATTTAAGGACTACAGCAATTGTACCTTTAATTTCAAAAACAGTCCTTGATGACATGGCTCACCAGACTGTCACTTTGACACTGTGAAGCGGCTTTTCGTGTATTTTTTGTGGATGTTCTGGGTGATTAATACCGAATATTCTGCTTACTAATGAAGCCCAAAAGATGGAAATGTGCTTCATTAATCATCCAGAGATTGTTGACAAGATCTGCATTGTCATTCATCATGTACAATATCCGATTACAAAAAGCGAAACGGGATATGTGATCACAATTATTAAGAGCATACACTAACTGAATTTTATATGGATGGTACTGGAGATCGTTGTGTAAAATCCTCCTCACACTGCGATCAGAAATGCCGAGAAATATTTCGTGCCGTCGAGCTGAACGGGTGTGACTTATTAATACAGCCGTTTGCACCTTGTCAACGTTTTCTGGTGTACTGATACTTTTAACTTTTCCACTTCGTCTCTGCAGCATTGAGACTTCTTCTTCAAAGTTCTTAACCCATGTTTTATTGCATGAGCAGAAGGTAACGAATCATTACGCGAAATGAATGCGAAATGCTTGCTGAGCGGACACATAAAGATCATTATTTTTATAATAAGCTTTAACCGCGTATGCTCGATGTGCACTGATCTATGACTACATTGTGAATGGTAAGGCAGACGCTATAAGATGGCGGTAGTCGCGTTTTCCTACCTTAATTGACTACAAGAGACTGTTTGCAGTGTTGTCAAACCGCTCGATTCACTGCCGCACGTGTTTTTCATTCACCCCCGCCTCGAAATATCCGGCAACTTAAATAACGGATTCGCGAAGATATCACAATAATTTCTACAGCCACACTTCAAAATGTGATGTGATGTGACCTTAGGTCACATGCGGGAATGTGTCGAACAAAATGGAGGGCATCTTCGGGATGTTATTTTTAAATAATTGTAATTGTGTAAGTTTCAATTGATATATTTTAAATTAATAAAACTCTATTTTTAAAATTACTTACGGTGTTTTCATAATCGCCTGATTCACTGCCGCACCCGTTATTATGCTGCCCAAGTAGGTAATCAACGATAAATGAATTTTTGTTTCTTTGTTAAAGTAACTTTTTAATTTCTAGGGGATGCAACCGTCACATGCGCTATATTACGCAAAACATTAAAGACTATTATAAAAGGGCAATTCACAAAATACTCATTTACATATTGTCAACGTCGAAATTTGTCTTGTGGGTACCCTAAGAGCTCCTACTAGACATTTTAATGACGTACATGTGCTGTATAGGTGTAAATGTTCAACATATTTACGTTATTTTATTGTTCCAGATTGTTAAGAAGTGAGATAACAGTTCACAAATATGAAAATGTAAACTTTCACAATTTTTGTTCATAATTAAGGATACCTTTTGAGCTCAAAAATCATATATTTATGTTTTTCAGTCTTTTGCTAATAATTACAGTTATCGTCGTCAGTAAAGAACTACACGTTATCGTACAAAGTTATCATACAAATTTATAAAAAGAAATATGTAAACGCAAGGATAATCCTGCTATAATTTTGTATAAATTGAACATTAATTCGCGATATTTTAATGGAGTTGTAGTCATGGTTACAGTGGCGCTAATCTGGGGCATACAAGGGAGTTAAGACTTATAAAAAACGATTTCAGTCAAAAACTGAATAGGTATTTTGTATGAGTCATAACCTAATCTAGCAGTTATACAATTTTTCATTAAACTCTAAACCTACATAATTTTTTAAAACTTTAAAAGATGAGACCTTTTATCATCCTTTACTGGTAAATGGTAAGGAAGTCTTCAATCCATGTTTGCTTAAGCTTATGCAAGTTTTGAAACGCTCGAGGAAATAAACTGTCTAATTTTGAATTTGTTTATTCCTTAATTTTACTGTATATAGTTCAGCGTGAAGTTAACTTGGCGTCAAAATTATTGCAAACGCACAAGCATAGATTAAGCAACACAAGTATTCAAACTAGTACAATGATGTATTTGTCAATGGCTATGAAAAGGAATTCTAAAAGTTATTGTCATTTGTAACTAAATGCGTTTTTCTCACATAAAAATCAGTAAAGCATTGTGTGAGTTCCACAAAAATTCACGAGACCATACGAGGTCCTAATGTGTACCTTATTAGGAAATGATACAACTTCACAAGGCCAAGAGAGGTACACGTGTGTAACTCGGACCTCACAGAACTGGTGGAGATTTTATCCAAAACCCTTGAAAATGCGACAGCGGCAAAACGCTGAACTAAATTCCCACGTTTGAAGGTCGTTCCGAGGTCAACGAGATATCGAAGCTTTACAAAGACAAAAAAGACCGTTCACAATGTAGAATGCCGTGAAACTTTAACTATTTCCTAAGGTTTATTCAGCTGAATAAACTGCCTTAAGTTAATAAACTTTACGGGGGTCTATAAACTGTATCTGGTAATGAACTTGGTACGTCTTGGCTATATGTTAAAGGTGTAAGCTTGTGGGCGTGGTTCAAGTGTAAACGAAGATACGTTTTAACTACGTCTCTGCCAAGTGCCTAGGTAAAAGACATATACTACGTAAAACTAAGAATCTGTTGGGGAGGGGGAGGGGGTTTAACGTTTCATGTTAGTTATAATTCACGTGCTTTTTCTTTCAAACATCTTTAGTTAGGTCCCTTGCCGCTGTTGGCGCTATTGAACATGAAACGTGAGCGTTTTAAATGCAACAAAAAAACAAACGTTCTATGGTATGTTGTACAAAGAATTGTTACGTACTTTGTTGATTTACCTAGAACAATAAAGGTCTGTGCCTTGTGGTATATACATTCACTGTTAAGAATAACGTTGTAGTGTCGTAAGGTACCCTATTCTTAAAACTGTGATTTGAAATTACTCTCAGAAACTATAAGACTATAAAATCTTTAAGAGCGTAATAATGAACTTATTCGCAATAATGGAAATTCAAGAAAAAAGTCGCTAATGAATGTATTCTGACTTTACAGATAATGGCGCTCCTTTTACTCAAATTATTTGCTTGCCTTACATTTACTTCCCTGGTAATAATTAAAACATTAGAATTTGTTTACAAGTCTAACATTGAATTACTCGATAAACTCAAATTTGATAAAAAGAGTTGGCCGTCTAGTGATAGGATACGCCGTATTATGTGAATTAGATAGGATTAGATGAGGTTAAGTGTTTCATCACAGTGGGACAGGTAAACAATTCAACTACTTAAAGTTAACGAGCTTTGCACAATGATAGTTGAACCCGTTAATTTGCGAAACTGGGAAAGAACCACCAAAAAACCGACTTTAGGATTACTTAACTTGAAGTACTTGCGGTCTGGTATCGAAGATGTGACAGAGGATGCTGAAAGTGAATGAACCCAACGTTGCCGAATGGTGAAATAAATCACCTTATATTATCTGTTCTTTGCCCAAGGATAGTAGAATAAAGTGGTAGGCTCTGCATAGTCCAACGTTACCAAGATTGTTTATGGTGTAGCAAGATATTTTGCAATACAAATACATTATTATAAGTTTTTGTTATGAACGAAATTTACATCGATTGGGGCTTGAACCTTGATGGCGCAATTGGTTAGCGCGGTACTGTAGCAAAGTACAGGTCGTAGGTTCAAATCCTACACGAGGTAAACTTTTTATTTATGTATTTAATAAAATTAATAATAATTTTTAAATACAAATACATGATTAGGTAAGATTATTCAATGTAATATTTGGAGTGATCCAAAGTGATGTAATAAAATACACTAATGTATTATGCTTACGTTAGATTATTACGGTTAGCTGGGGTATGTAAATCTTATGGCAAATTAACGAAAAGTTTGGGAAATTGTAAAACTTATAGACTAATTCTGTTCGACAAGTATAACCTGCTAAAGAGGAGGTGCAAACGTGAACTCTCTATTGTGTTTGGGAAAATGGATGAAAGTTCTACCAAAAATGTATAACACATTTGAAAAAGGAACCGTATATAAAAAATTAGTTGCCGTACTCAGTACTTTTCCAAATAGTATATGCCCTGTAAGCCGTCAAAATATAGTGTAAAATTTAGACTTTTTATGGTACTAAAACATGGAATGTCGCAAGTACAAACTAAAAAAGAAGCAGATGCTATATCAAAAAAATAAATTGCCCACTTATAACGGAAAAAAAGGGGAGTCTAGTTAACGGTTCGCTTAGCGTAGTTTTACATGCGTGCGGCGTTTTGAGAAACCAAGAAATAGTGATGGATAGGCAGTGGTAAGATTTACTTATTACTGGAATTTTACGCGAAAAGACATTAAATTGTGTGTTAAAATATAGTTGATAAAAGAAAATAAAAATATAATATTTATATACAACATTTTTGTGCGGAAATGATAAGGTGTTATCAAAACCTTTCACCTTTCCCGGGTGTTTGTTAAAATTTATGTAACAACTGATACTAATTTTTATCGAAGAATAAATTTATTAGGTTATTGAGTTTATATTGCAAAAAAAAAACTAGTTTAGTGCGTAAACAACATTAGATACAATACTAATTCAGGTATAGTGTGAAGGTATTGGATTTGAGTAAATGGATGAATTAAGGCGTCGACTAGTGACCGACGAACAAAAATTGAAAACGAATAAGAGAGAGAGGAAAAATACTAAGGTTACCAGACGTGCAACATTCAAGGGATGGCTTGAAAGGGAAAAGTGAGATAAAGAAAAGTGCAACAGAGGAAAAAGAAGTGGAGGAAGTTAAAGAATTAATAGAAGAAACAATGGAACACAACACGACTGGAATACGGAATGCAATCATTGTGGTAGAATGAAAAGGAAGAACTGATAGGGAGAGTAGCCTAGAAAAAAAAGCGGACGAGGAGGAGAGGAGAAAAGAAAGAATAATATACTTGTAAAGGGGTGGAGGAGCAAGGAGCCATAAAATGGTTTACGTGTTATGATCAAAGAGAAGTTAAACTTAAAAGTGGAATTTGAAAAAGTGATGGTCATAAATAGAAATAAAGAAAATGAAATGATAGTGGTGGAAATCGACAGATGGAAGGAGAAGCAAAAAAATTATGAGGCAGAAGAGGAAACTAAGAAACTAAGGGATACAAGAATATACATAGACCACGACATAACATGGGAAGAAAGTAGAATACAAAAAGAAATACTGAACAGGGTGGCTGAAGGAAGAGCGGAGCGAAAAAGGTATGGGTAAGGTACACCAAAATGGGGAAAGATAGATATGGAATGAGAGGACGAGGGAGGGAAGCAGAGAAAGGGGAAAGAAGAGGCGCAATCAAAGGGAAAAAAACTAATAGAAGGCGGGGAGAATGGGGAAACACGGGAGACAAAACGGCAAAGAAACGGAAAAATGAGTAATGGAAAAGGAAAAGAACAAGATAAGGAAATAAAGGACAAAAAGGAAAGAGAACAGGAGAATACAAAACAGCTAAAAGTACTGTTCTGGAACGTGGCGGAAATTAAGAACAAATACCAAGAATTTTGAGAGTTTATTAAGGAGCAGGACATGGTGGGATTACAAGAGACTGCTTGGAGGAAAAGGAGTGGGAGCGATGAGAATATGAGATGCTAGGGGAATTGGATTGGGTGGTGCAGCACGTGGGAAGAGATAACCGAAAAGGAAGGGCAAAGGGGGGAATAATAACGGGAATAAGAAGAAAATGGCGGAAAAATGAATAAGAAGAGAAACTGTAACAGACAAGAGAAATTGTAGAAAGGAATATACAAAGGGGGGAAATAAAAATAATGACGATATATAGTAGGAGAATGACAGAGAAAACGAAAACCTAGAAGAGATGATAGAATAGAGGGAATATGTCCTGATAATAATAGGGGATAATAACGCGAGGATAGGGGAAGAGGAACGAAGAGGAAAATAACTATTGGAAATATGCAATGAACAGAGGTGGGAAATAATGAATGGAACAGAGAAGAAAGAGGAATGGGGGAATACACGTATATAGCAGAGAGGGGATAATTAATAATAGACACTCATAATGAACGCGGAGGTTTAGGACAAGGTGAAGACGTTTAGGGCAGGCGAGAGGGTAGAATCGGTCCACCAACCCCTGTATTCCACCAAGAAAAGAATAGAAATCGTTAATCTATACTATGGGAATGATCAGTGTGCTAAGGCTACGGCAAGAAGGATTAATACCAACCACCCGCAAAAAACCACAAGTCACCAAATTAAGCAATTAATAGATAAGGTTGAAGTCTTCGGTGACGTTAAAAATAAAAAGCACGAAGTAGAACGTCCAGTGCGAAATCAAGCAGTTGAAGTGTGTATCAGACAACTATCTCGAGCATCTGATGAATCAGCATCTAGTGTTTATCGGATTGTAACATCCCATAAATATCACCCTTATAAAATAAGATTGCTGCATGAATTAAACGAAGATGATCCTGATCATCGGCTTCAATTTTGTGAATAATTTAGTGACTTGTTAAATAACAACCCACATCGATTGTACAATACGTCTTTTTCCGACAAGTGTACCTTTATGTTAAATGGTGAAGTTAATAGACATAACTGTCGTTATTGGAGTGGGAGTAATCCTCATTTATTCGTAGAGACACATACACAAACAACTCTTTTAGGGAATCACATTATTGGACCATTATTTTTTGACGGAAATCTCAATGGAACAACTTATTTGAATTTGTTAGAAGACGTTATTGACGCAATGATTACTGACACATGATAATAATATTTTAGAGGACCAACTAACTTTCCAACAGGACGGGGAACCACCACATTATGATAAACGCGAAAGACAGCTTTTGGACCAACGGTTTCCAGGGCGTTGGATTGGCAGAAAGGGTCCAATAGAGTGGCCGGCCAGATCACCAGATCTCTCGCCTTCGGATTGCCGATTACTGACACCGGAGGTATTTACAAATGTAAGAAAAGCCTTTGAAAATAGATTGTATCATTATATGGAGGTCAGCGGAGGTAATCTCGAACATTTAATTCGTTAATTTGGTGAAAGTTTAAGTTATTGTGTTATTACTGATATTCAACAAATAAATTAGTTAAATCCAGAATATCTTCAAAGTTATTTCATAAACAAAAAAAAATTACAATGTTGTGTAGAAAAATAAATTACCTTTCAAATGATTTGTCACTCGACCACACTTGCTATTTAAAAAAAATTGGGGGTTGATGCGGAATTGCATTTTTGGGTATGAGTTTTGTATGAAAATTTGTCGTGTTTTTTTAAATTTTGAAGAAACTCTTGGTTTCTAAGTTTCTGGGGGGTCAAGTTTTCATTGAACACTAATATATATATATATATATATATATATATATATATATATATATATATATATATATATATATATATATATATACATAACTGGCAACAAAGAATTAGATATGAAAAGTGAGAAAATGGCGTTATTTGTGGACTTAAAAGCGGCGTTAGACATAGTGAATAGAGAAAATTTATGCGCATACCTGAGAAAAAAAATAAATGAGAGACTAATAGAAATGATGAAGGAAATCTATGAGGAAGCGAGGAGTATGGTGAGGTGAGCGAGGAATTCGTTACAAGGAAGGGATTGAGACAGGGATGCCCATTGAGCCCAAGCCTGCTCCCGGTGTATACGGGGAATCTGGAGGAAACATTAAGGTGGGAGCAGATAGGAGGGTTGGTGGTAAAGAAACTGAAGGTGTAGTCGCTGGCTTACGCTGACGACACAGTGTTGGTGGCCTAGGAGGAAATAGAAATGAAGGAGATAATGAGGACGTTGGAAAGATATATGAAAAGAAACTGTAAGTACACACAAAGAAAACAAAGCTACTGATATTCATAAAGGGGGGGGGGTTGTAAGAGTGGAAATGGAGGGAGGAGGAAGTACAGCAGTTGAAGGCATTCATATACCTGGGATATACAATGAGACAGGACAATAATGAAGGGGAATATTTAAAGGAAACAGTGAGAAAAGGAAATAAATTAATAGGACAAGTGTGGAGTGTGGGATAAATGTTGTTTGGAATAGACTTAGCGAAAAAAAAGTCGCTTGACAAATTAATAAAGAGTGCGGTGTTATATGACACAACAGTGTGGGTGTGGAATGAGCAAAAAGAAGTGGAAGGGCTACACGAAAAATATTGGAAATGGATATTGGGTCTTGATAAAGAAACACCGCGGTATGTTATTAAAGTGGAAGTGAAGGAAGAAAAAGTAAAGGGCAGTAAAGCATGAAGAAGAAATGAAAGAAAGAACGGAATGTAAGATATTATCGGCATGCTGGAAAGAGATAACGGAAGGGAGAGTGAAATACGGACAAGATAATAGATAATATTATAAAAGAAACGGGTATACGAGGAAGGAAGTGGAGAGATTAAGGGAAAAGAGAGTGATGGTAACAGAGGACATAATAAGTCGACACAGGGGCGTACAAAAGAAAGAAAGATGGTCAAAAATAAAAAAAGAAAAATACAACGTAAACTATAAGATTAGAGGAGAAGGGATACCGGGGTATCTGAAAGGAGAAGGGAAAAAAGGAAGCAAAGAATGATAGCGAGGTTCAGATGCGGAAAGGAAGAGCTGGGAAACAAATATTGAAGAAAAGAGGAAGAAAAGAATTGTAGATTACGCAGGCAAGGGATGGAGACTATGAGGCATATGATAAAAGAGTGTAGGGAGTTAAGGGAGGATGACAGGAATGCAGAAGAAATACTGGAGGAAAAGGGAAGGGGAGCGAAATGTATGGAGGAAACATTGAAAAGAAGAAAACAGATAATGGAAAAGGGGACAAAATGGATAAGATAGATGGTGTGTGAAGTGGAAAAGTAAATGTCCAAAACATAAGTTATTAAACTTACACTTTATACTGTAAATTGAGAAGTTTCTTCTTTATCAACATATCGTTAGCGATGTCAGAGGTAAATCCACTGGAAATAAGATCTGTTTTTCGGGCACTACTAAATGAAACAACTGTATGTATTCGTATATTCAATAAATTAAAATAATTATTGTTGTTTAACCTCAGTATGAATGCAATTAGTAATTGATCGAACATTAATGTATTGATTGTTAACCCTTAGTTTATCATTTTTGAGATTATAACGGAAGCAATTATAGCTACAGGATTGCACACTTTTGGCATCTCAAACCGATCTTTTACGAATACTTTGCCCGAGTTTCATGCAAAGATTTAGTTTTATTGCTCTGTAAATGTCCAAAGAATACGTCAGGTACCTGCTATGGGATTAGTATTCCCAGAGCGATTAGTCACGTCTCAGAATTGTTGCGGGCTTCGTACAGGTGTGTCGGTACCGTATTTATAAGGTCCGTTGCTTATAAATTACATTTTCTTGTACGTTTGTAACTGTGCCGTGAAGTCGTGCAACAAAGTGCATACAATGGAAAAGCGTTATTACTTTGATAATCCTGCCGATGTAGAAGAGTTGCGTCGTTTAGCTTTCGAGAAAATTGACGGAAATGTGGTTTTACCCGATGAAAATTTCAATGAATCGGATAATTCAGAAACTGAAGATCAGATTGATACAAGAATTATTGATTCTGACACGGATCACGATGTTGATGATGAAGATGAATGTGAAGAAGATAGAGAAGCCGGTTATTACATCGGTAAGTAAACGTTATTTTCACTGTACAGCCCATCCCATTTTGGTTGAGACAGCCAAGTATTTCGGTTGTTGTTGAAGATAGAACCTTGCAATTTTGGCGGTCCTGTGCCACTTTTTTTGTGAAACTCAAGGTGTCCTGAACGAATTTTTCCTAACTTCTTTCGTTCATAAGTTTGAAAATTCACACTTTTTACACCCCCTCCATATCTATAATAATCTATAATTAGTTTCTCAGCGATAATATCAAATTAAAAACTTATCCCATAGAGAATTTTATGTAGAATTCAGTGGCTCACTCAATTTTTTTTTCGGGGTATGGTTATGGAGATACGACTCAAACTTATGATTTTTTCAATGGAACACCCTGTATTTTATAACCTCATTAAATTCCTTATTTTTTTTTCCTTCAAAATGATATATAATATATAAACATAAATTCTTCATGAATTTTTCATACAAAAAAGTTCAAATTAAAGAAATACTACTTGTGATTTTTCCATGAAACGAACAAGAACAATACTAACACTAATTCACTAACAAAACACACAACGTAGGTAACTAATAGCAACAAATAAATAGTAATAAAAAGTTCATAATGTAGAATAAGCAACTAATTAAATATTTACTCATACTATTTCATTTCGAAATTATTCGGTAACTTATTCATTGAATTGTTCAAATTGATGTCCATTTTCCCTAACACAATTGACACAATTTCTTAATACGTCTTAATGCATTTAAAATTATGAAAGGCCGATTTTGTAAATTCTGGAAAACTGCATCTGTTGTTGCACGAAGTTCTTCAATATTATTGTGCCTCTTATCGTATATTTTATTTTTCAGAAAACCCCACAAAAAAAATAGTCCAATACTGACAAATCAGGTGACCTTGCAGGCCACCTAATGGGTCCATTTGTTCCAATCTAATGGTCCTGGAAAGTTTCTTCTAAAAACGGCACAATCAACCTCGAATTTTGGGCAGGTGCACCGTCTTGTTGGAAGTAAATGGTATTAAGATAGGGGAGGGGAACATTCTCCAGGAATTCTGGTATTACTTCTTCTAAAATTGCCAAGTACATACTCGCGTTGAGAGCCCCTTCAAAAATGCGGTATTTTATTGATGTCCCCAATAAGATACAGGCTACATTAAAACCAAATCGACCCTGTTGTTGTTACTCAAAAATTAGGTGTTGGTTTTCATCATACCAGTGCCTTGGATTTTGCCTGTTAAATAAACCGCCACTGCTCATATGGACTTCGTCTGACCATATGACTTTACTCGCAAAATTATTGTCCCTTCGAGTTTGGTTCAAAAACCAATTACAAAGCTTCACACGCCTCGCTGCATCACCAGGGTATAAATGCTGGACAATATTCACTTTGTAGGGTTTCAATTTGTGTTTTTTTTTAAATCCTTTGTACCCGTGATCGGGGAACGCTAGTGTCATTTTCTAACTTCGTACAAGAAGTCTGAGAGACACGGATGCTGGCCAAGACATTTATTTCATCCACTTCATTGTTTTCCTTGTTATACGTCTTGGGTCGGAGTTTAGAATACGCACCATAATTTAGTAGATTATTCTTTAGTCGAAATATCGTTGCTCGACTAAGTTGACGCCTCTCTGGATATCTAACGTTTTAAAAACAATATGTCATATAATGTCTTATTGTAAATTACTAGTTTACCTGTTTAAATATAATTCTAATGCTTCGTCAACATTTTCATGGCATTGATTGAAACATTTATGATATCATACTATTCGTTGTTCTGAAAGAATCCTTCACATTATAAAATTTCACAAATTCACAAAACCGCCAAACACAAACACAATAAAACGCATCAAAATTTATCATCATGACAGCAGATGTGTTGATTTCTCCACAGTCACTTGATAAAACAATGCTCCAAAAGTCAACAACAGTATTTGTAGCATCCATGACCTACTATAAAAATATCACAAATAATAATCCCTGTAGTGAAACTATGAAATCCATGGCACTCTATTAAAATTCAATGTTTTAGTAACTTTGGAGCATTTTTTAAAACTTCATGTTTATATATCATTTCGAAGGAAGAAAATAAGTAATTTAATGAGATAATAAAATACAGGGTGTTGTATTGAAAAAAATCATAAGTTTAAGTCTTATCTCGATAACGATACCCCGAAAAAAAAATTGAGTGCGCCCCTAGATTCTACGTAAAATTCTCTATGGGACAAGTTTTCAATTTGACATTATCGCTGAGAAACTTCTTAGATATGGAGGGGATCCAAAAAGTGTGGATTTTCAAAAACACCCTGTAATTTATAAACGAAAGAAGTTAGGCAAAATCCGTTCAGGCCATCTTGAGTTTCACAAAAAAGTGGGAGAGGACCGCAGAAACCGCAAGGTTCTATCTTCAACAACAACCGAGATATCTGGCTGTCTCAACCAAAATGGGATGCACTGTACATACATTTTGTTGTAAAGATAAAATTTCTTGGTAGGTAAAAATGGTACACAATGGAGAAAAATAGCATGGAAAGCAACTCAGACACGAGCACATCATGTTAATATTGACCATCATTGTCGAGAGCACGAATAAATATATAACGACCATAAAAGAAAAATTTTGTCGCGAACGAGATTGCAGACCTACTGATGTTATTGAAATACAGGCTTTTATAGGGTTGTTATACTTAGCAGGAGTTCGATGCGGGCACCAAAACATTTCCTATTTTTGGGTAACTTCAGAATGGCAATGTCAGAAAGGCGATTTGGTTTTCTTATACGATGTATCAGGTACGACGACCGATCTGCACGACAAGAAACATGTAAGACTGACAAATTGGCAGCAATTCGGGAAATTATTTGTTTATTTCTTGAAAATTGCAAATCACAATCATTTAGGCCAAAACGTCACTATAGATGAGATGCCCCGCATTTGTGGTCGCTGTATTTAGTAAACCAAAGCCATAAAATATGGTATAAAAAATTTTCCTGCAAAACCTTTTTATGCAAACAATTTATTGCCCAACAACCTGATGAACCTACAAAAATGAAAATTCTGCAGAATATCGTATAATTTCTGAACCAATTTATGGAAGTGGGAAAAATTGAATAATTTTTGTTTGAAACTTGTAAAGGCCTTAGAAAGAAAAATTATCTTATGTCGGGACTGTTCGAAAAAACAGAAGGGAGTTACCACTAATTTTTTTTCCACTCCAAAGAATAGGCTACAGTATGACAGCGTGTTTGGTTATACCAAAAATGAAACCCTTGTATCCTATGTAAAATAAGACTGTCGTATTGCTCTCCAGTTTACATACCTCAAACAGTGAAGTTGAGAGGTAAAAGAAAACCTGAGATTATTCAGTTCTATAATGCTACAAAGTGGGATGGTGGATAAACTCTGCCTATTATAGCCAGATCTAAAGAAGATATGGTTTCTTTTAATTTATTAAACGTAGCAGAAATAAATAGTATAAATTTTTAAAACAATATACCTCGAAAGAGTATCTAAAAAATTAACTAACTTATGAACAAAAAAAAAAGGTCACTGATTCAAACATTGCCAGATGAACTGAAGAACATGCTGGCAAAATATAAACCAACCACATTGGGACAAAATCAACGGGACCAACCAGACGAAGACCAACCTGGGACGAGCCAGATGAAGATCAAATCGGAGCGAGCCGAAAAGGAGTAAAAGAAATCGCTGTGACAAAATCGAAGGGATGCCAGAACAACCTACACATGCAAAAATGTAATAACCATATGTTTAATGTCAAAGCAATTTAAAAATTTTAGAAGGTAAACCTGAAGAAAACCATTTGAGTCCGAATAAAAAAATACTGATTCGTAAAATATGTACCTACTTTCAAATTATAAAAAATTTGGAAAAAGTACTTATTTATTAAAAACCACCGAATCTACAAAAGAAAATTAAAATTAAACCGTTGTTGTTATACTGGTTTACCGCCACTAACGACGTTATATTACGGTGCGTAATGTGTTTAAAATTAAAACAACATACAAAAGTATTTTACCTACAATTTTAAAAGAAATTCGAATGCTAGTTTAATTAAATTGAATTTTAACCCAAATCAAAAGAATGATAATTCTTAAAAAATTTTGTTTTTTTATATTTCAAAATGAGTCTATGTGCTTGTTTTTTGTTAACACTGTGTTCAACTTTACTAACCATTGATAAAAAAATTAATTTTTGCAAAACGACAAACTGTCCATTAAACTTAATATTAATAAGTTTTCCGTTTCATTTATTATATTTTGTTTAAACCAAATACCAAATTATTTGTTTATGTGAAGAATATATTCAATTTTTCAGATCCTTTAATAACGTGACGATAAATGTACTATTTTACCCACAGTAAGGTGTATTTCAATTTACTTCAACTTTAACGAAACGTACAACAAATGGATGTGATCAAAAACTGGCAACTAGTGTAATAAAAATTTTCCATGTACTCAGAAATGAAGTATAATAACAACGAAAAGGTACCAATATATTACACTAAATTTAATTAATAAAGGAAAAACTAGCATATGTTTAAATACGCTGTATAAATCATCAAATGAAATTTATAAGTAACAACAAAAATTTAAAATCTTATGAAAAGTAACGACAGCAAAATGTTACACGTTACAGTGGGCAAATCACAAACACGGAAGTGGTCAGTTTTCAGTTTTTTGTTTCATTGGGAAAACACAATTGGACTGAAATTTGACAAAAGGAAGCAGTGGCCAGATTAGATGAGCTTTTGAACACATACAGCCGCAAACGAAAACGATAATATTAGATAATATCCTAGACTTCATTGAATACGGTGTTTCTTATTTTTTGAACTTCAATCAACACCAACTAGAACGATAAGATACTCGCCACGAGAGAATTAATTAATTGAAAATGAACGGTGAATTCACAAATCTTGTTAATATTTCCGTTATGTTATAATTTTAATTAATGAAAAACACTAATATTTTAATTTTTATTTATAGTATATTAGTCAGAAACTTTGGCACGCGCGAAGCGGGGTGATGCAACCAATGTTTAAAGTAAAAGTGAAGTGACGTACGTAATTTGATTTCACATATTTTAGTTCACATTCACAACTTTTTAGTAAATTTTGTGCATATGTACATAATAATTTTATCCTAAATAAAACCCCTGCGTTACGCCATTCACTCTTATATACCTTTCTTATTATGTTTTCTCGAATTAAAATGTAATTTTCTATTTTGTGGGTATAAATAATTTTAACTCACCGTTTCTATGGCGAAGCAGCATATAATCGTTAATTTATAAGACAGTGATATTATGTAAGTCAATACGAGCAACATTTTAAAAATATTTTTAAATATACAGCCCGTATATTATTTTATTTTTGAATTTTACATAAAAAATAAGTGGCACTTTCATAAAGATTCCCTACACCCACATACAGAATGTTTCAAGTTATATCAATTTTTCTGAAAATGTAGGGTTTTAGGAAAAATTAAATATCTCCTAATAAAATTAACCCCAACAAATTTACTCTTAGTTTTAAGTAAAATACTGTTCCCTTAGTCTATTCATTGACTGAATACTAAACACCTCTTTACAGGGTGTTCATTTTCTTCAGTTAAATTAGTAGAACATTCGTACTGAAATAGTCGGCTTATTTTATTAAATCCTGGTTTAGTAAATGTGTGTTTTGTAAAATCTTAACAGTATCTTCAACTTTTGCTTTTGTAAACAATGATGTAACGTCAAAACTAACTACAATATTATTTGAACCTAAATTAATTCCACTAAATTTATTCAAAAAATAATGATACTCCTTCAAGAGTATCAATTACCAAATCCGACAAGCAACAACAAATTCACACAACCATCAACTTTACCTCTCATGGAGAGGTAGAAGAACACGCACTTTGACACAACCTTTATAAAACTAGATGGCATAATTCACATATTTGGCACTTCAAATTCATTATTCATTATTCTTGAAAGAGGAAACAAAGATGAGTTTCTGAAACGTAGAAATATTTTACAACATACACACAAAAATCAGAATATGAATATTTAAATATATATATATATATATATATATATATATATATATATGTGTGCTTGTGTGCTGTCCGTGTGGCGTAGGTGTGGGTGTGTGCGTGTGCGTGTGTGTGGTGTGTGCGTGCGTGCGTGTGTGTGTTTATGTGTTTGTTGTGTGTGTGTGTGTG
>JARFJB010000890.1:30000-55842 GCA_036346205.1 Vesta saturnalis
TATTTTAAAATTATTCACGCGAATACAGGTTGTTTATTTAAAGAGGACCAAATTATTATAAAAAATTTAAATGGAACACCCTATTATTTATTACTTTTTGAATTCTAACATTGTTCCTAACAAATTCGCAAATATTTCCTATCCCTAAATATAGTTTTTGAGTTATTTCGATTTTCTAAAAAAATTGAAATTACAGAGTTTGCTTTGAAAATGTACCTCCTTAACTGTTGAAAATAAAAGTTATCTAATTTATATGAGAATAAGTAACAGATAGAGCCCTTTTAATGTGAAGAAAATGATGATATAATTGCATACAGGGTGCTTATAATTGACTTGCCAATCAACCATTATTCGAACTAGTAAAAGTTACTTTTTCAAATAAAACACCCTGTATATTATTAATTTTGGTTTCTACATATTAACCCTTATCAGTTCGCCATACAACTGCCTATCCCTAAATATAGTCGTTTCCGAATTATTTTCAATTTTTCAAAATGTATAAGATTATTGAGACATTTTTAAATCTATGGCCTCGTATAGATAAAAAAGAACATCATAAAACAATTGTATTATACATTTAAAAACGCGACAGAAACAATATATTATGATAGAAGACTAATAACAATTTTTGTACTGGAAGCATTGCATGTTAACAAGAATTTGACAAATATTTACTTCAATTTCAAGTAAAATTCTAAAATCAAGTGTGCTTCTTATAAAAATTGAATGTTTGACGTAAATAAATAAAACTGTAGTTAACCACTTACGAGTGTTATTGTTAGTAATCAAGATTTTTATAAAATGAATTTTACACAAAATGAGTTAGTTGATATGATATTCGTGTTGGGTGCTGCAGAAAGAAGCTGTTTATTGGCCAGCAGAATTTATGCTGAAAGATATGCAGATAGAAGACATCCAAACGCAAGATCGTTTCAGAAAGATATGAGTAGATTTATTGCAACTTATTGTGCCAATTATTCCAAACATGAACGTGTTAAACCTTCTACAAATGAAGATAGTGAATTGAAGGTTCTTCTCGCCATCGAAGAGGATCATTACAGAAGCCAAAAGGACATAAGTGAAATAGTTGATTTTTTAAAGAAGAATCGCTTACATCCCTATGATATTCAGTTACACCAAGAATTGAGCGATGCAGACTTCGATCATCGAGTAAGATTTTGTAAATGGGTCAGAGAAAAAATTACTCAAAACCCAAATTTATTTTATAATATTTTATGGACAGACGAATCAACATTTCATAAGAATGGATTTGTTAATACACATAATTTTAATTATTATTCCTCAGAAAATCCACATTTATTAAAACAAGTTGATAATCAATATAAGCGGTCTTTAAGTGTCTGGGGTGCCATCGTTGGGGATTATGTCATCGGTCCATTCTTTTTTTATGGACACTTGAATGGTAAGAGGTACCTTAACTTTTTGTGTAACGATTTACCGGGCTTATTAGAAAATATTACTCTTGATATTAGAGCCACAATGTGGCATCAACATGATGGCGCTCCTGCTCACTACTCTGCAGATGTAAGAGATTATCTCAATAGAGTCTTTCCAAATAAATGGATTGCGCGAAATGGACCTGTGAGGTGGCCAGCTAGGTCCCCTGATCTGACAAGAATAGATTCCTTTTTATGGGGATACATAAAAGTATTGTCTATAGGAACCACCAACCACTGCCGAAGATATGCGTAATCGTATAACACAGGCTTTTCATAGCATTACTCCTGAGTTGTTGCGTAGAGTTGAACAATCTTTTAAAGATCGACTTCAGGTCTGCATCCGAGAAAACGGACAACATTTTGAACAATTATTATAAATCATTATCGCTAATGATTAGCGTTAAATTATTTTTTTTATTTTATTAGTTTTGTATTTTTAGAAATAATTTTAATAATTATAGTGTATTAGTTTCTGTTGCGTTTTTTAATTTGTAATACAATTGTTTTCCACTGGTTTTTTTTCTATTTATACGAGGCCATGGATTTAAAAAAATGTTCCTATAATCTTATACATTTTGAAAAATTGAAAATAATTCGGAAACGGCTATATTTAGGGATAGGGAATTGTATATCGAATTGATAAAGGTTAATATGTAACAAAAACGGAATAATATACAGGGTGTTCTATTTGAAAAAGTAAACTTTGACTAGTTGGAATAATGTCTGATTGGCAAGTCAATTATAAACACCCTGTATGCAATTATGACATTTTCTTTGCATTATAAGAAAGCTCGATCTGTGTACTTGATCTGATACAAATTGGATAACTTTTGTTTTTCAATGGTTAAGGAGGTACATTTTCAAAGCTATCTCTGTAATTTCAATTTTTTTTATAAAAATTGACAACTCAAAAACGTCTATATTTAGGAATAGCGAAATCTATTGCGAATTTGTTAGGAACAATGTGTAGAATTCAAAAAAGTAATAATATACGGGGTGTTCCATTAAAAAAATTTTTGTTATAGTTTGGTCATCTTTAAATAAACAACTTGTATACATGTGAATGATTTTAAAATATGCACACAACTAAACTATAACCCTATCCCAAATTTTATTAATCTAGCTTATATGAAACAGAAGATATAGAAGAAGGCGCTCTTGACATATTTTCTCGGAAAACGTGTAAAATAAGCGTAAACATTAATTCAACGCCCTCAATAAACAAGATGACACTCCTAGGATGCCGCAAATTTGGTAGAATATCATTAAACAAATTGATTCGAGATTTCAACCAACTCCAAATCCTCCCTAAATTTTTTAACACTGATGCTGCTGCAACTATTCCTGACGTCTCCACCTCTACACCTTATACATCATACACTAGACCAACTAGCCGAAGTCTGAACCTGAATAATTTCTCTTTAAAAATCGTATTTAAACATTTGTTAATAGGTTTGAATTGTAATACCTCAAATCTATAACTTTTATTTAATAAAAATATTCTGTTATTAATGTTGTGTATTTTACTGACTATCAAATAGCTCAAAATAATTAAATTTTGTACTCAATCTGGGTCAATTAGCAATTTTAGAGCAATCATTAAACTCAAAATATTCAAAGATTAATTCAGGTAAATGTGTATACAAACTTACAAACTTTGCTTTGAAAAGCACAACAAAAACCAATTCTTATAGATTAAAAATCCTCAAACCTTATATTCTAAACAACCTCAAAGCAGATAAAGTTTGATTATCCTTTTTACTTATAATAAGAAATTATTAACCCAACAAGCAAGAATTACCCTAAAAGATAATCACACTTTTCATCCTTTAAGCAAAATAAAAAACTAGTTCTTACAAATTACAGTAGGTAATCCCTTATCCGAGTTGTCCATGTGGAGATGCTTTGTTTCTCGTAATCCTTTGATTATACACCCACACTTATCAGAAAACAAAATAGAAACAGCACTAATTCATTTGGCTGTAACACTAGCGAGCGCAGCTGACTGTCCTTCACTCATGCGCAATAAGCATAAACACCTTGTTGATCTGATTTATTGTTTGCCCTTCAAATAAACGTCCGTCACAACAAAGAATGTTTACTTCCACTCGTATAATAGAATTCTTATTTGCTGCACACTATTATCAATTGTACATATACCACTATCAATGTCAATAACGACCACTACTAACTAGCTTAAACTACATACTATGGATATTATTACTTAAAGACTTTCTTTATTATTGAATCACGCGATTAATTACTGAACACTTAACTGAATATTTACTGTTTCATTACTTCACCTGCTTTACATTTTTCAAATTTCTTGAACGGAAAACACTATTATTTTCTTTCAATTCACACTTGAACCTTTTACTTGCAAATGTTTATATATGATTTATCCCCAATAAAGGTTATTATGGTCGCACAACTAAATTTTTACAAACAAAACTAACCATTCTAAGGTCTCTTAAAGAAGCGCGCGATTCGTCTTAACTCCAACTCCAACCGAGCGATTCTCTCCTTGCCTCAATTGAGCTCTCGCTTTTATAGCCTCTGTTAAACATTCTCGCGCTACTATCAAAATTCGCCTATCACACTCGAGTATTCCTTTCGTCACTTTGCCGAGTGCACAACTCGGACGGAACCAACGCAAACCAAAGTAAGAAAAAAGCCATTATTAGTAATTATATTCACTCTGTATATTATTCAGATCCTGACTCAACTTTTCATGAAAATCTCGCATGTGGGCGATTCCTCTTTCCGCGCAATTCAACAACGTCCAACGCATTTACCCTTGAATATGCATTCAATTTTCCATTATTGCACAACGTTACATTTATGCAAACAAAAATATACATACATATTCCTGAACATTCATTCAATATTAATGTATAATAAACCCACTCATACGTCTACATCCATTTCTTTAATCTGAATTCTTTTGTACACAGCAGCAAAAGACCAGTGGCAAACTGGTAGTCTTTTACCAGTGCGGTCTCTGTGAGAATTTTCCCAAAACATTATTATTCAACCAAATTTAATGCTTTCAACATAAAATTCTTTCTACAACATTCAAATATTCGTTCATCTGATACACACTATTCCATTAGATTCCAGTGGCGTATCTTTTACACCAACTTACATTCTGCATACTTCATTTACATTCAAAATACGTTCCATACGTTATCAAATTACTGCATATACACGGTGCTTCAAAATAATCTTATACATAATCGTTACTTTCATAATTTTCCCATTATGCACTTAATTCGGCATCTGACAATGATCTTTTTCTTTCTCTGGGAATAACTAATCCAAGACCAACAATAAGGCATAAAAATATTAAAAGCTACTTACATTATGAATTTACAATTTCTGCAATAACCTCACAAATACGACTCACGTGGCTTGATACTGAAGAATGTCTATCCAGAGCCGCATCAGTCATAAACTAACATTACTTTGATAACAAATCAAGCATCGCCACCTGTTGGTGAATAGATTGGTACAAAAAACTTTGTTCTATGATCGCTAGATCTTACAGGACGGGGCACACTGTAAATAAATGTTAACAGTTTTTAAGGAACGTATAGTAAATAAATGTTAACTATTGATCATTTTTATTCGGAAATTACAAATAATATTGTGAAAATTAAAGGTAGGTACAATTTTTTATTGGAAACACTTACTCTACTGACAAATATCAATTGACATTGATACTAGTAACAATGCTCGTTATTGTTTCCTTATATCACCATCTCTAAGTTCTACATTTTTATTTTAATCGAAATGAATCTGCAACGTATCGAACGTAGTTCTCCACAATGACTAAATTACGAAAAACTGTGTATGAAACACGGTGCCAAATTACTTGTTTTTTGCACACCATGTGTTTGACCACTCGCTACGCTCGTGATCAAATCATCACATCTAGTACAAAAAACACTTTTATTCTGTAGCTTGATATATAAACAGCTATTTTCCTAGATCTTCTAAAATCGTCACCTTTTATTATTATAAGGAAAATTACTTTTAAACTTAATAAAAAAATAAGCATGTTTCAAAAAAATATGACGTCTTAAAATAAAAGTTTTACAAAGCAAAATTAGCTTCTTCGTCTTTCTATTGAAAATTATTAAATTTATAAAGTTTCATTTTACAGCATATTTAATTCTTTTCAAGTCTACTTAAAACTTAATCATACTGATAGAAAAGTGTTAAATTAACCAAGTTGCTTTTCTATTTATCTTTCTTATCTAAAGGAAAACTTATTGGAATCGGTCAAAAAGTTCGAAATTGAACAGAAAATATCCATTTCCAGTTCTATTGAGTCAAAAGAAAATGTGAAAAAGATTTACGTGAACGAGTTCATGTGCACATTCGTGTATGTACAATAAGTATAGCAATACACAAAGGATTTTAATAAAGCTATATATATATATATATATATATATATATATATATATATATATATATATATATATATATATATATATATATATATATGGGGCAGAGCTGTTGTAGTACCGATAAAAGTACTTAAGTCTTAAGTACCAGTACTTGTTCAAGGTACAACTAAGTACAAGTACCAGTACCAAGGATATATAAATACTTAAGTATTTCGTTTAAGTATTACTTGAAAACAGTAAATTTAAGTACCAAGTATTAAGTAAATTATTTGTGTACTCAAGTACCTACATTTAAAAAACTTGGTACTTAAATATCGGGTTTAAGTACTTAAACATGTGTTGTAAGTACCTACTAATACGTAAACATTAATATTAAGTACCAGTATTTACTTTTCAGTACAAGTACTTAAGTAAAACTGAAGAAAATCCTATCCCTATGTAACAGAAACATTTCCTTCGATTGGAATTCAGAATTAGAATACGTAGATGTTACGTATTTTCAACACTGCTGTATGAATTGGAGAGGTGGACGTTGAAAACAGTACGATATAAATAAATTACAATCATTTCAGTTATGGTGTTATAAAAGAATGCATAAAATTTCTTGGACATGAAGAAAAACAAATAGGATACTAACGAGAAAATATTAAGTAAAGATAAAACTGATGATTCATATCCAATCTCCCTTCGATACGAGATGGCGTTTAAAGGAGATGAAGACATATAAAATAGTTTTAAATAGTAAATACATGCAAAATGAAAATATTAGATTAGTTGTTGTAAAATGTTGTATAGATATTAGATAATAAAATTTTGTAGTAATAATAAAATGGTAGTAATTTTTAATATCCTTAGCAGTTTTTATTTATTTTTTTTTATATAATAGATTAATTTCTGAATGTTTTGAGGTTCTTGCTATAAAATATCGTTTTTTATAAGGAACATAAAATAAATAAAAAAGTTAAAATAGTGTGTGACAGATGACATTCTAAAATAAAAATTCTATTTTTCTTAACTATCAGACCAACACTTTGCTGATCTATTACAGAGTAGGTACAGGTCTAGAAGACACATGTTCTGATATCAGATTGCAAATGTTGCGTAGGGAAGAAGGTAGAATATTAATATAAATAATGCTGCATTTATATTTTATACTTCTAATAATAAAAATAAACTTTATTCCCAGTAAAACGAGAAAATTATAATTTTAAAAAAATCAAATTTATATACAAATTTTGTATTACAAAATAATACAAATTAATTTAAATTCATGTTGGCTTTTAAGAAGACTAACCTCTCAAAATTAGCGTCACTTAAAGCATGCCTGCGAGGGGCATTAACAATTTGTGCGAATGAGAAAAGTCGCTCTACGGGAGCAGATGAAGGGATTATGGTGTTGTATTTAATAAATACACGTTTTATATATTTATAGTCGTTTAACATGTCCAAACTAACACGTGAATCGTTTAAATATTTTAAAACTTCCAGTTCGCCAAGAGAAGTTCTGGACACTACAGATTCTGAAGAAGTAGAAGGTATATTTTCTTCTTCAAAATCAAAAAAATTATCATTTGTGGCATAGTCGTTAAGTTTATTTTCTGTTTCTATTTTTTCATTATCGATAATGAATTCTTCAACAGCAGAAACTACCCAAATTTGTATTTCTTTGGCTAGTTTCGCGTAGGCTTCAGTTGTAATGTCTTTATCTTTAAATGCATTGTACCCGCGCATTTTGAATTGTGGACATACCATTGCTGCAATTACGGCAGCTTTGGATTCTGTATTAAGGATAAAACAATTATTAAACCTTTGCTCGATAGAACGGATAATTGCGTCCAGAGGTATTGAAAGATGTTTGATAGTTCCTGAAATTTTTAACCTCTGTAATTTTGTCTTCATTGACACAAGGCTTGGAAGTAGGTATCCATAATAAGTATTATGTTCCCCTTGAAGAAAGTCTAGTGTTTCTGCTAAGGGTTTCATAACTTTAAGATATTCCTCCAAAAATACTAGCTCATTTTCTTTGAATAGAGGTATGAACAATCTTTCACATAAGATATTTAACTTCTCCTTTACATATATTATTTTATATATTGCGTCATACGTAGAGTTCCACCGAGTTACCCCTGGTACACTCAACGTATGACCATGCCCAAGAATTTCTCGAATAATTTCGGCAGTCTTGGGCCTTCCACCTTTTTTCCATAAAATGGAACATTTACTAAAAATTTGAGTATGTTTTTGTTTTAGGGAGTGGGATGTTTTTAACGAATTATTATAATCTGTTGTTGCAATTAGATTTATAGTATGTGATGCGCAACGGAGGTGTTGGGGCAGATATTTTATTCGTTCATCTAAGCCACAAGTAAACTCAAATGTTTGCCTTTCTGAGGATTCTATACTTATAAAATCATACTCATTTTCATCCTCATCTCCACTGTCAACTTCGTTTGAAATTTCAGTATCTGATTCCTCTTCGTCTTCGTCATAAAATTCTTGGGAGTTATTTGTTATTACCGTCAAACCAAATTCTTTAAAACATTTAACAAAATTAGAGCCATTGTCAGTAATGGTTGCTAATAGCTTAGTTGAGTTTATTTGAAATCTATTATGAATTTCGTTTAAACTCTCTGCAATTCTGTCATAAGAGTGTGTTCCTGCAAATCTTTTGCAAGCCAGAGCTACGGAGTGTCGTTTTAGATCTTCATTAAGCCAATGACACGTTACGCCCAGGAAACTTCTTCGTTTTGAGGACCATATGTCCGCTGTGGTACAAACGTAGTTGACCGTGGAGATTTTAGATTTAATATTTTCACATGTGGTTTTATACATATCTTCAATTTTTTTTACTGCCACTGAGCGATCCATAACATTAATACTCATATCTTCGAATAAACGAATAAAACTAGCGTGTGAAACAATGGATATTGGAGACATTGTATCTATTATAAATCTTACGATTTTTTCATCAAATAATTTTTGAGATGGTTTCTTGTTTTCACAAAACGAAAGGGTACTTTGTTTCTTCTTTTTCTGTTTCACCACCTCCGCATCTGATATATTAGCATTTGAGCTACTCAATCCTCTTTTTTGTTCACGGCTGGCCAATTTTTTTTCTTGTTTATATTTAGTATAGCAAACATAGCCATCTTCGTTATGCTTTTTTCTTAAATGCTTAATAAAGTTGGTTGTTATATTCACAGAACCTTTAATTACTGTTTTAAGTGGTAAACAAAGTTGACATTGTGCTTGAATATGTCCAGATTCTTCCTAGAAATAAAAGGTAAGTTATGTTAAACCACAAAAGTACAGCTGCAAAACTTTTCTAGTTTTCTTTTAAATTAACACATCAGACTAATTTATGTTTAACATCTACATGTACATGATTCATACAGAGTACTTTAAATTATAACTTTTTTGAGGTTATTTTTCCAGTCGTAATTTTCAGTAAATTTACACTCCATTTAATATTACACCAAAAAGGTACTCTTTACAAATTTCAATACTGCGTACCTGTTGCCAAATATTTGGATTTAGGGGCAACTAAGGGGGCAACCCTGGAACATTAATCAAGTAAATTGTCATAAAATAAAATCGTTATCATTCAGAGTTCATTTGGAAAGTTTATTATCAGAGTATTACTCTTCATTATTTTTTAATAAAAAATATTTTATATCACCATTTACTTGATTAATATTTCGGGGTTGCTTTATCACTTTTTAAACGAAATCATTGAGTAATGATGTACTAATCATTACTCAATGACGAAATGTTCAGAAAGCGGTACACACTATTGATACTTGTGAAGATGAAGAGTACCTTTTTGTAGAATTAATGGGAGTATAAATTTATTGAAAATTTCCACGCGAAAACATAACAAAAGTTACCATTAAAACTACTCTGTATCATATCAGTCATGTATCTAGCACTCGCTATGAGATTCAGATGTTAAAAATAAATTAATCGGATGTGCCAGCTTCAAAAATAAACCACGCCAAATTTCATTACAAGGCTGCCAATAGGTTTGAAGTAATCGTCAAAAATGTGTAAAAAAATTTTTCAATGGCCTTATCTCGAATACCATTTTACTAAGCAAACGCCATGTATTTTGAATCATCTTGTATACATTAAATTGAATTTCGTTCGCTGTAGACAATTGAAAATCGTACATTTTTAACTTAAAATAATTGTTTTTCTAGAAGAATATTTGTTGAAACAGTAAATTTAATTTAGGGTAATTGATGACATTAAAAAAACTGACCTCGCACTTCGGCAGACCAGTCAGAACAAGAAAATGATAGTGAATTTTAATTTATCGGAAAGTATTGACCACATACAGACACATAGGTAAAAAAAAATTTAATTCAAATAATGAAGTAAAAAAAGTTATAGGAAAAAGCATATATTTGTTTTCAAGTAGGTAGCTGAATATCAAAAATAAAAAAATGAGGATTTTTTTAAATCTCCATTAAAAAAAGAAAACAACTAAAAATTACTTTTGCATTTACCTGAATGAGAACTTGAAAAAATTTTCCGTCCAAAATAGTGGTATGATTTTTCCATAAAGTTCATTGGTAGTTTTGGTACTATTACTAATGCTAGTAACCATACTGTTCCGATTTGACATCTCTGCAACTTTAAAAAAATCAGAAATTTTCTTCTTTTTTTCATTTTTTGGATCATAATCCACATCATCTTCTCCAGATGTTTCAAAAGGATCAGGTTGTGAAGACGCATTACTAACATTACTATTATTGTCATATAAGTCATTAAACGTTGCTGCTGATTCTTTATTTGCCATCACAATAAAAAAATTCTGCATGCTGAAAATGTGAATATAGTAATTACTAGTATATCACAATAACGGTCAAACATTTTAAATTTTTAAACAATATTTTAGACGTTTTCAAAATAATAAATATCTATTTTTGGAGATGTAACCAGTTCAACTTAATTTTTATTTATTAAAATGGGTCGGGTAAAACAGGCCTTTCATCTAAAAAACGGCTTAGAAAAACTAATATTTTATAGCTTTCCCTTATACTATTAAAAAAAATGTTTAATAAGCCTTCATTCTTGAACTATTTACATTATAAATTATAACTTATAAATATAACATAAACTTACCATCCAATATTAATAATCCTTATACACTACACTAATTAATGGAACTGTCCGCATTGATTCTTTACAATCAAGTAGATGATATTTCTGTTCTCGCTGCCCGTGCAGTTCAGGAATAATTCAAGAAAATACTTGTTGAAACGTGTTTTCGATAACGACAGCAAATTGAAGAGATTGAATAATATATGATCAAGTACTTTTCGAGTACTTAAGTACTTTATAGAGTACTTAAGTACATTTAGAGTATTTAAGTACATTGAGAGTACTTAAGTATTTTTTATTTTTTAAATTGTAAGTAAAAAAATACTTAAAACAAATTTAAGTACCTAAGTACAAGTATTAGCCTGAATACTTAAAAGTTAAAGTACCAGTACACGGATTTTATGGGATACTTAGAGTAAAATACTTAAGTACTTAAAAGTACTTAAGTACATTTTTTAAGTACCTTCGGTAATCAGTACCACAGCGGTTGCTCATTAGTGCGTCAAAGTGCGATATCTCAGTAAATATGAGTTTTAGAAGGAAATGTTTCTTATCAAAGTTTTTGGTGTTTAAGAGGTGCGCATTTTAAAATTATTTTGCAATACACCGGGTACGTCATAAAAGTGTGATAGGAACAAATTATGTTTTTTAAAATAAAACCCCCAATTTTTTTGCCATATTCGGATCTATCGTCAAATTTTAATGTTAATTTATGTAAAAATTTGCCGTTTTCGAATTATTTGGAAAAATAGGAAAATTTGGACAACTGCAGAGTTCCAAAAAATCGGTGCTGTACTTCAGCGAATTTCGGAATCGGTAATTGGGGCTCTAAGAAAACATAATAAGCTACGTTTTGACGTATTTTAATTTCAATAAAAGTACTGTACAACCTCCGAAATATTCATCCGAAGTTACATGATTTCAAACCTCAATAACTTGCTTGTTTCATATAGAATACCCTAATTTTTATACAATTTTCGGATTTATCTTAAAATTTTAAGGTCGGTTTATGTAAAATTTACCGTTTCCGAATTATTTGGCAAAATTAAAAAAATTAGTGAATTTTTATTTTGATCAGGTCAACCGCCTACGTGTTGACAATCCAAAAATGCATTAAACTGCAGAAAATTGTTTTTAGACAAATGAGGTATTCCTAACAGATCCTCAAACTGTCCATTTCGATCATAACACTATTGAAGTCACCTCAATTCTTACGCTATTTCTAAACGCATGAATTATGCATTCTGATATCTTCTGCAGTAGTCGGAGCAGTTTGATATACAACGTTTTTATGTGACCTCATAGAAGTCTGGCGATCTAGGCGGTCAAGAATTGGGTCCCCACGCCCTATCCATTTACCTTCAAATTCTCGATTTAAGTACTCTCTAGCATTAAACGCGAAGTGCGCAGGAGCACCGTCATGCTGTAGCTACATATTTTGCCTTAAAACAATAGGAATGTTTTGCGACGGTTGGGGCAAATCATTTTACAAAAAATACAATTATTGAGCACCATTCAAATGTCCGATAAAGAAATGTATCCCAACTATAAAATCACCCATAATACCACCCCAAACATTTACAGTCCACTGTCGCTGCGCATTAACTAATCTTACTGTTTGGGCTTTCTGAGCCAAAATAGTGAAGGATTCCGACAGTTTGGGCTACCACTCTGAGTGAAAGTTGACTCGTCGAAGAATAATACATTTTAGAAAAGGTTAGGTCTTATTTTTTCCATTTCAAACCCCCATTGGTAAAGTGTTATCCTAATCTCCAAATCAGGACCCAACAGTTCTTGATAGACGGATATACTGTAGTTATAATACTTGTTCCTCTTTAAAGTTTTACCAACGGTAGATTGGGGTATGTCGGTTTCCTTGGATAATGTTGCCGAACTGGTGGAAGGCTCCGAAATTACGGACAACAAAGGGTTCAATTGGTCTTCGTCACTTATCCTCTTAGCCCTTTGACATTTGTAATAATTGACACTGCCTGTTCTAATAAACCTTTCTTTAAGTTTTTCTACACTTCTAACCGAAGGTTGCCTTCTATCGGGATATTTTCGCGCATACATCCTTTAAGTTAGCAAACCATGTTGATCATCAGATCCCATAAGGAAGACCATGTCAACCAGTTCCGTTCTGTCGAAATTCATCTGTATTTAGTTAGCTACAAACATTAATATGAGATAAGAATGAAATATGCAAAACGAGTGCGTAACTACTCACCAAGTGGATAATAATGAACAACCTTAAAAATTGTGTAAGACATATTCAAAAAATATGTCTTTGGTTTGAAAAAAAAAAAGAAATAACCAACGTATAATGTAATACTACGTGTCATTTACAAACGGCTATCACATTTATGATATCTGGGTAAAAAATGCTGACATCAATAGGAATAAACAAACGTTTTTTTTTTGTTTCCATGTAAACATATAGTCGGTTGACTTGATAAAAATAAAAATTAAATAATTTTGCCGAGTAATTCGGAAACGGTAAAATTTCTAAGATAAGACACCTTGCATGACCTGACCATAAAATTGGACGATAAATCCGAAAACGGTATAAAACTTAGGGTATTCCATTTGAAATAAGTAAGTTATTGAGGTTTTAAATCATGCAGCTTCGCCACACGAAGTTTATTATATTTTATTAGAGCCCCAGATCACCGATTCCGAAATTCGCAGAGGTCAGAGTACAGCGCCGTTTTTTGTGGAACCCTTCAGCTGTCAAAATTTTTCCAAATAATTAGAGAACGGTAAATTTTTAAGATAAAACTTAAATTAACTTTAAAATTTGACGACAAATCCGAATATGGCAAAAAATTGGGGAGTTCTATTTTTAAAAATATAATTCGTTACTACCAAAATTTTATGACACACTCCGTATATACCCTGTATGTATGTATGTATATACAAAGTTACTACTAAAATGTCACGATAATTTACAACTTGGCTAAAATCTATTCTCAAAGAAACGTATTTTACAAAAGGCGCGCAAGTACCTTTGTGAATGTGTCGAGTACTATCAGTTTTAAGCAAAATGTAAAGAGGCCCTTTTTAAAGATGTCAAGGTGAAACACATTTAAAAATGCTTTGAAGGGTAATAAATATACCCAAAAATAGCTACCTTATAAGAAACGCTAAGGGAACCCTTTATGAATACTTAGAAAATTATTGACTTTAGAACAAAGAGTTATCAGATACTTTTTTAGAGATAATTCGATTTTCGTTATGAACTTTTTGTCGTGACAAATAAAATCTGAAAATGTACTTGAAAAAAGTCTGTAAAGGCATTTTGTGAATATATCAAAAACTGTTTACTTTCAAAGAAAAAATATCAATATTTTTAGACTAGATTTGTTAATAAAGAGGTATAGGTTCTAAGGGGTATTTTATGATTAGCTCTTAAGCATGTTTTGTAAATTCCTCGAATGACTAATTTTAGGGTAACATTTTAGTAAAATATAATTATATACTGTTTTTATTCATTATAATATTTCCACTATTATTAGTAGTAATTATTATATCAAGTTTATTTACATATTTGGGTGTGTAACTTTAGCGACATGCGTATCATATGAGAAAGTAACTATCGCTATGTAGATTCAATATAACTTCCTGTTAGAAAGAAATAATATAACACATAATGGCTTGAAAGAAAATGCAATGTAAAATAAACAGTTGTCAAAGTCAAAGTAAAATCTGTTAAATCATCCTGACCTAATAATCTAACGCAACGTAATCGTGTTACGATACATTGAAAATAGAACGTATACAAGTAAGATTAACCATACATATGTGTCATGTCAGTGCAATGCTATGATTATTATAACAGCTTGGTGTAGCATTTACTTCATGGTGTGGAAAAACAGCAAAAAACTTTGACTTACCAAAAAATTCAAACTAAGATATAACATTCTCCATCTTAGTAAATGGTTTACTTGTTGCATTAGATTGTAAAACTCTCAAACGAAAATTTATAAATTACAATTTTTGTGCTCAGGGTGGAGGTCATTTATAAATCACTTTCAATTGATAAGCTGTTATCCACTGTGACGTTTTATGCAAACGCGGGTCCCTAGTGAGATTATTTTGACGCACTGGGTATATGCAGTCTTGTGTTGGGCGTAGGACGTATTTATAATAAAGGATGAACGTGAGTTTCCACGAGAAATTTTTGGTGTGTACATAACGCAAGTTGATGTAAATGTTACGCAACTGGAACTTTAAGTAAAGTCTTGGGTATTATGTAAAAGCATATTTGAATGTGGTATCAATATTTGGGTTGCAAATATTAAATATGGATCAGAAATAATATTTTAGTAAAGCCCTGTTGAGACGATACTGAATATTACTGAACTTGGCAGAGTATAAAATTGCTATAAATAGATAGCGTGTGAATTTATGATGTGTTGGCATTGTATTAAGGTGTAGAGGAAGAATATGTTTATATAAATAACACAATATTGCACTATGAAAAATTTTAAGTATGATCAAGGAAATTTACTGTATTTTGCGGAAGGAGACTTTGCGCACATGTGGGACTTTCATAAAAAGTTGACTTCAGATCTGGATGTTATATGGAGTAAATATGAATGCACAATTTAAATGTCTAGAAGGATTATTAAGAAAAAAATTTCAAGATGGCTGATGTCTTGGTCTTAAGTTTTGCGTTGGCGCCGTTTCACGCTTTCGTACGCGCCAAAGTCGCGCGTTAGAAACTCCTTTGGGATAGGCCGTTTTGGTTTGAGAGGGATAAATATGATGACGCTTTGTAGGATGACAGTGTAGAACACGAGACACTCGGACTCGGAGTAATAAATTTACAAATCACTACTTGAAAAAGATCGTGAAAAATTATGATCTGTAAGTCAAAAAACACAAAATATGGTTTATGTATCAGAGGATATTTTATTAAAGGAGATTTCAGATAATTTGTGTTTGGACATTTGCTTGTAGAATTCTTTATAATAATTTTTTTTTGCAAATGCTTTTTTATTAAAATTTGACATCTGTCATTACTTCTATTGTGATTCCGTAATACTTTAAACCTCTTATTAATTTTTCAAAGACGGTTTACACAACCGCCGAACGCGTTGAAATTATTTTTACTTGTGGTTCTAATAACCGTGGTGCTCGACAGACTACTGCTACAGAATTTAATGCATTTTATCCTATAAAAAACGTGTTATCTGTATGTTTTAGAACTAGTTTTAAAATTTAAACAAACCGGATCGGTTATCAATAAAAATAGATATCAACCTCCTACATGAAGCTGCTCAAATTGAAGTTCTTGGTCAATCACTTCTTCGGATATGTAAATTAACGGGGTTTTGTCATGAATCTGTTCACAAAGTGATGCAAATGCACAAATTTCATCCTTATGAGTTCCTTATTAATCAAAAACTTGGCGGTGATGATCCAGATAGGCGAATTGTGTGTTGCGAAATTATGACAAATAAGATTATAGATGAGCAGGAATTAGTGAAAAATATTTGTTTTAGCGACGAATACACCTTTTACCTTAAGGGCCATGGCAACAAACAAAACGTCATCTTATTATGTAAGACAATACCTAGTATCCTGAAAAAATTAATGTCTAGGTAGGTATTCTTGGTAGTTGTATTATTGGACCGCTATTTATTAATCAAAATTTAAATGGTAAACTTTATTTTTAAATGTTAGGTGAAACAATACAAACCCTTATTGTTCACGAATTGGAAAATCAAGGAGATGAAGATCATGAAGTAGTTTTGAATGGAAATTTGTTACATTTTCAACAAGACGGGGCCACTCCACATTACACACCACGTGTTACAAACTGGTTAGAGCACAATTATGCGAATCAGTGGATTGGTAGAAGAGGACCGAGCTATTACGCGACAAACCTTTGAAAATGTACGACATGAATTTAAGAGTAGACCTTATTACATGGAATTTGATTTTGAGCATCTAATCTAGATTAGATTCTGTGGTTTTTAACATGAATGCATAACTCTCTAAAGGTTACTATTGAGTTTTTCTGTTCCTTTTGACGACTTATTTGTAAAGATGAACTGTTTTTAGAAAATAGTACCTAATTTGACATTTAAAACTATCAATTTTGAATAAATTAATTTAAATACTATTTTTAGTAATTTATTTAAAAAATAATCGATTAATTAGTATTTTGTTTGGTACTAATAGCACATTTAAAGAGCTTTCCAATGATGATATTGCACATCGGATAGTGCAATTTAAAGAAATAGGGGTACGGTGGTTGAAGCCTAAGGATGAGTTGCAGAAAATTGATATATGAGATATATTGGTTCCCACTCAATGTTCTAGAAACGTTTTCGAGAAATTTTAGTTACCTGTCACAGTTTCGAAGGTATGACGTCCGGCACGCACGCACGCACGCGTGCACACCACACTCACATCCACACACGCACAGGCTGTATATATATATATATATATATATATATATATATATATATATATATATATATATGTATATATGTATATATGTATATATGTATATATGTATATATGTATATATGTATATATATATATTATATATGTATATATATGTGTGTGTGTGTGTGTGTGTGCGTGTGTGCGTGTGTGCGTGTGTGCGTGTGCTGTGCGTGTGCGCGTGCGTGCGCGTGCGGCGTGCGCGCGTGCGCGCGGCGTGCTGCGTGCGTGCGTGCGTGCGTGCGTGCGTGCGTGCGTGCGTGCGTGCGTGCGTGCGTGCGTGCGTGCGTGCGTGCGTGCGTGCGCGTGCGTGCGTGCGTGCGTGCGTGCGTGCGTGCGTGCGTGCGTGCGTGCGTGCGTGCGTGCGTGCGTGCGTGCGTGCGTGCGTGCGTGCGTGCGTGCGTGCGTGCGTGCGTGCGTGCGTGCGTGCGTGCGTGCGTGCGTGCGTGCGTGCGTGCGTGCGTGCGTGCGTGCGTGCGTGCGTGCGTGCGTGCGTGCGTGCGTGCGTGCGTGCGTGCGTGCGTGCGTGCGTGCGTGCGTGCGTCGTGCGTGCGTGCGTGCGTGCGTCCGTGTGCGTGCGCGTGCGCTGCGCGTGCGCGTGCGCTGCGCGTGCGCGTGCGTGGCGTGCGCGTGCGTGCAGTGTGTGCGTGTGCGTGTGCGTGTGCGTGTGCGTGTGCGTGTGCGTGTGCGTGTGCGTGTGCGTGTGCGTGTGCGTGTGCGTGTGCGTGTGCGTGTGCGTGTGCGTGTGCGTGTGCGTGTGCGTGTGCGTGTGCGTGTGCGTGTGCGTGTGCGTGTGTGTGTGTGTATTAGTTGTACTGCAGAAACCCATTTTGGAAATGGAGTGTTTAAAGGTTTACGAATAAAATCAATTGGAGAAAGCTATTAAACTTTTTCAAAATTCAAGAAAGTACATTATTAGGCTAACTGTTTAGGTTAGGTTAATGCTCGCGCGCGAGTATTGACCTACCCTATAAACCGTGCGTTTATTAATCTAACCTAATATTGTACGTGTATTGACCTAACCTAAAACGTGGGACGAGAGAGATGAGAGAGACGAGAGAGGCAAACGAAGTGAGAGGAGTGAAACGAGAGAGATGAGCACGATCAACTTCTATTACAGAAACTGTTTCTCGACACCATTTTCTAGAATTCCGGAAGCAAGTGACAGAGGAAAATGGGTTCGTTCCGACAATCAATGTAATACCCCAGATTTTAGGCAACAGGAGCAATATAATAAACAAACTGAAACCCTACTATCTTAAGGAAATAGAACCTCTATCCAAAGCATATGTTCTATCTATAAAGAAGCGAAAATTGGAATTGGAAGAAATAGCTTTAAAGAAACGAAAAGTAGAATATATGGAACGGACTATCATCATAAAAGAAGACCACAGTAGTCTATTGGAAAAAAAAACAACAAATGTTACAGTTTAGGGACTGTATAATTAACTATTTGAAGACATTTTGGAAGAATCGGGACACATTTGGAACTCATAATATTTATGCTTATGTTATTAATGAAAAAGGCAATATTCTATCGTGGGAGTTCTGGCAGAAACGAGTGGTTTCAAAACTGTTTACTTTTTAAGAGCTTACGTTAAAAACACATTTTTTTAAAGCGGATAGAGATCTACTTAAAACAGACGGTTTTATTTTTATTCCTTATTATAATGGTATGGATATAATTACTTTAACAACACTGGAACCATTTGTTACGTTTAAAACTAATGGAATTAACACATTTAATGGGCATTTTTTTGCTAAGATAAAAGATGTGGGACATATAAAGCCTTTAGAAAATATAGAAAATGTAAATTTCTTGCAACAAGGCATGGGGCAAATTAACCAAGTTTCTATGCAAGAAATTAAAGGTATTATATAGGCTAGAGGCCGTAGAAAATTGGAACAGTTATCCGAGGGTACAGAATTAGTTATAATAGGTATTAACTGATAACTACAATAAATAAATTGCGTAACCATAGCCTCTTTAGTGCGATTCTTACCTTTATGACCATTACGCACTATCTCTCTCACACTTATTGCAATTCATCATATACCTGTCCTTTCGCATTAACCACAGCCTTGCTAGTGCAATTCGTACCTATATGAATGCGTCAAGCCCGAATTGGATTTGTTCGCTTTACCGTTGACGCAGACAAGTGTCGAGAGTAGTGAATGGATATTTAAAATCCCTTATCAGCTGTTACTGATGACGCCCCAATAGACCTTGTAGTGACCAGAAAAGGAAACGATTACATAGATTTAAGTAAAACCATGTTGTACATTACAGCTAAAGTTCTAAACCAGGACGATACAGCACTTACTGACGCGGATGTTGTAGCACCGGCAAACAATTGGATGAATTCGCTTTTCTCACAAGTAAAGGTTTACTTAAATCATAAGATGGTGTTACAACCAAACACCTACGTCTACCGCTCATATATTGAAACGTTGCTAAATTATGAAAGGGAGGCCAAGAATCCGCATCTAGGTTGTATCTTATGGCACAATGATACAGCCGGGCAAATGAATACGGTGGGACACGCAAATAACGGTTTCTCAAAACTTCAAGTACTTGCAGCGACCAGCAAGCAGGTTGAGATGATTGGTCATGTGCACTGGTATATGTTTAATCAAGAAAAGTTTCTCATAAGTGATGTTGTGTTAAAGCCTAAATTTGTACGATCAAGAGATACCTTTAGTCTAATGGCGGCGCACGGTTCAAATTACAAGACCAGAATTATGGACTCTAGTTAACTTGTGAGACGTATGCGAATCAATCCTACCATTCTAGTTGCACACGCTAAAGCTTTAGAAACCACTGCAGCAAAATACAAAATACAAAACACCTGCGAGCATGCAGCAAAAATCTTTGGATGTCTTCCTGGATCAGTTACTGAATCGATGCATCGTAGGTTTTGGCGCAAATAAAGCCTTCAACGGTGATTACTCCTCAAATCCATTCAATTTTCGTCACAGTAATATTATCAACATGTCATTATATGTTAACGGCCAAAAAATTATCTCGAAGGCCTTACAACCAGACTTTACAGGGCGTATAATACTTCATTCTCCGGTACGGCCATTCATTTTTTGAATGAGGGCAACGATATATCGAGAAGCGATTACCCCAACGGCTACTGTTTAATGGCCTTCGATCCAACCCCTGACTTGTCTGCAAACGCTAGCTCTCACTGGAATTTGGGGAAACTTTCGTTGAAACCGTTAATTGCTTGGTGTACGCCGAATGCGATAACGTGATCGAGATCGATAAACATCGGAATGTCGTCGTGGATTTCACCTGTCAACTCTTCACAAGCTTCAGTGTACACCAGCAAGTGAAAGATGATGTACAAGGGTTTAGAGGTGTTAACAACGAATTCATACCGAAAGAAACTGCCGTCGTTACAGATCATGGAGTTTTATTGGTGATACTGATAAAACCACCTCGAAATTATTTTATATCAAAACCCTTGTCAAGTCAGATGAGAGATTTAGAAAATAAATATCATGGACTGAAATGACAGTCGAGTCATGTAGTTTACATCGATTTCGAAGAGGAGCTGATAAGAACGCTGCAGCTGTTTAACAAAACTCACGTTTAGGGCAGTGAAAAACGACAGTTTTTAATATTCCATAACAAACCAATACTAAACTTGGACGAGATTGGTTGCCCGTCGATTAAAAAATTGAAAAAAAAATCAAAAGCGTTGTTTAAACTATAACATCGCGGAGCCTATGTGTGCGCTGGAAAATGCAGTCCTATTACGAGACTGGACGCATACAAATTCCAAAGAGGTATGCGGTACAAGTGTTGAAATGTTTGAAATCGATCCTCAGCCACAAGAATGTGTTTCGACTTGTATGTGCTTCTAATCAATTAACGAGGCCTCACCTAGACCTCATGCAATTGTGGTAAACACGGATCTAGCAAACAAACCAGGCCAGCATTGGACTGCTATCTACATTGCCGAGAATGGTCGGGGAGTATTTTGATTCCTTTGGACGACCCCCGCTAGGGAGAGGGAGAGAGGGAGAGAGGGAGAGAGGGAGAGAGGGAGAGAGGAAGAGAGAAGAGGGAGAGAGGGAGAGAGGAGAGAGGGAGAGGGAGAGAGGGAGAGAGGGAGAGAGAGGAGAGAGGAGAGAGAGGGAGAGAGAGGGAGAGAGGAGAGGAGAGGGAGGGAGAGAGGGAGAGAGAGTGAGGGAGAGAGGGAGAGAGGGAGAGAGGGAGAAAGGGAGAAAGGGAGAAAGGGAGAAAGGGAGAAAGGGAGAAAGGGAGAAAGGGAGAGGGAGAGAGGGTGAGAGGGAAAGAGAGGGGGCGACAGAAACAAAAGAGTGAGATAGAGAGAGAAAAAGAGAAAGACGAGAGAGAGTTAGCATTAGGGTGTCCTTATTCAAATTAAAATTCAAATTTCCCGCCGAGTACGTTAGGTTATGGACATGACTAAAAAGTATATTTGGTTCTGACCTTGCCAAGGCCAACTCTAAGGACAATCCAAAAGCCGATTCCAATGCCCATCCCCAAGATCAAACCCGCTGTTAGAATCAAGGTCAAAATACCCAGAGCCAGTCCTGAGGTCAGTCTCAAGCCCCCACGTGGCCGTCAAGGTCAAACCCGAGGTCAGCCCCAAGGTCGAACTACTCCCCCTACGTGACGGTCAAGATTAAAATACGTCCCTTACGTGGGCGGGGTTTGTGACGTCACAAAAAACAAATTGACGCTCAAGGTGCCTCACTATTACTTTCGGCAAATTATTATTATTAAGTACATACTTTCAAATGCGGCAAAAGGATGCTCAAAATTTGATGTAAATTCGGTTTATCCAAAAATTCAGGGTTGATGAAATTTTGTATTACTAACCTCATTAATCTTATAGAAGATTCATCAAAGGGTGGATTATACCTTGACTTAGACAAGTTGAAAAAAAAGGTTAAAGTGCAGTCCAATTCTCAATAACCCTTACAACGCAGTGCTGCAGAGATAGCCATTGCGTAGCAGCGGAGCTAGCATTTTTTTTATTTGATTTTGGCTGATTATCAATGTTCAACTCACTTACTAGTCACATGTCTGTAAATACCGGGGAGTAGGTCTTGTGGTGACAGTGCAACTGCCAGCATGCTTTTACATATTCTTTTAGGTGTGTAAAAAATTACTTTTTCTCGTCGACCATCACTGCAGCATCACCTGAAGCAACTCCAACAATGTTTCTCAATGGAACTCTTTTCATACTCAAGCAAATTTTAAATTTCCAGTATAAACTGGAGGCGTTCAGTCAATGCTATCGAGTAATAACAGCTCGAACAGTTATAAATCAGACCATCATCGTCAATGTACCTAACGAGAATGCACGTAATTTGCTTTATGGCTGTGACGGTTTTATCTATTTTATTTCTGGCTCCAACAAATTTTATGATGCCGGTAGACTTCTTCCTTTTCTACTTACATTAACAAACATTTTAGAACCTTTAAAACATTTTTTGAGTTTAGAAATTAACTGCTCAACGATACTGAAGGCAAAGAAGCAACTAACATTAACTCTGCTGATTTCACCTTAGTTCGATGGGTAATATTTACGTCTGGCTTGCCAAAGAACGATGCAATACTTACAGTTGATTTTATGATATCCTGCTTTGCCTGGTGCTTTTTGATTTCAAAATGCTGATGCAACACACTTTTGTCGCAAGCAAGCTCTGCATTACTATTTACTCCTAAATTTATTGTCGTTATTGGGTACTCTCTGAATCCAGTAGCTAATGTGTCTAGAAAAGTTTGCTTTCATTTTCACGTTTCCTCTTTATTCCTGATGTAGACGGTGTAGGTGTAGAAATGTTTCAAGTCTATGCAAAGTCTAGGTTGAAATGCAGTTTCACTAAAACTAAAAATCTGGTAGCTATTGTGTAATTATTAGTTCTACGGTGTTATTATTCCCATTATATTTATAAGAGATGTGTAAATGTGAAGTTGCTACTATACAATAGACAGTGTGCATAGGAACAGGGAAAAGTTGCACTCACGCCCTAAATATCTGTTACAGCTAGCAGCACGCACAACAAAAGCAATGTAACAGAATTCATGCGGAGAGCTCAGTAAATAAAAGCAAAGTGAAGCGCGTACGGAACACAATGAAAGAATGAAAATGACTCCGAACTTTTAGTTTCACTTTTCTCAGTTTTTGAAACTGAGCTACAGCGAACAACACCTATTATCTCAAAAAACAATAGAATAGTGTTCTGGAGAATGTCATGTTCACCTGTTCACCCGAGGGTGGCGTTTGGTGCTAAATTAATATTTTATAATTTCCAGCACTTTTCTGGAATATTGGCAGAAAATCGCATAATTCCCACAGAATGAACAGTGAACATTTTTTTGTGTTTACAAAAACTATTTACTTCAGATCTATTTCATCTACATTACCGAGATTATCAAGTAAATATAAAAAAACCTACGCTTTATGTCAACTTTTCTTGATTTCGGTAATACTACCAATCCCTGCACTGTATTCGTTTTTCACGCATACGTACACGAAATTAGTCAGGGATCCTAATAGATGATTCATTACTTATTTGGTATATGCAAATTTAGTTTTTGACTCAATCAAAATCAATGACAAATTATTTGCAATTAAACTCAGATATAAAGTACTAAGTACTTCATCTAATCAACATTTTATTTAATTAAAAGATAACCTCATCAATATACAAGATCCGCAACCTTAACATACCCGATCCATTTTCCAAACTTCTACTCTCGTACCTGACCAATTGTCCAGTTCGGGTCAAAGTAGGAAACACCTTCTCCGATCCTTTTCAACCTACAGCAGGCGTATCGCAAGGTTCTGCCTTAGCCCCGATCCTTTACACAATCTTGGCATCTGACGTTCCCGAAGTAACACAACCCGGAGTAGTCGTTGCGCAGTTTTCGGATGACACCGCGTTCTGGGCGGTTAATCGGAACAGCGGAACGGCCTCCCGTCTCATATCCAAAACCCTCCGGAACATCTCCAACTGGGCTAACCGGTGGAGAATCTCCGTCAATCCCACCAAAATCCAAACAATCCTCTTCCAACATCCTAATTACACCGAAGATAAATGTCCAAAGCTATACCTAAAACCCTTAATCGGGGAGCCAGATATACAAAAAAATACGAATAAGAAACCTAGCAAGCCTACCGGGCGCCCTTCGGGGTAGAATCAGAGGTTGCCACCCCAAAACACTACAACACACCTACCAAACATACATCCGCCCAGTTATGGATTTCCGAGCACCCATATACACCAATATAAACCCAAATCACCTTTCCTCTATTGCTTTCTGTGAACGCCGAATACTCAGACGCATACACAGGTTACCCTTCACGTATCCTAGCGATATCACATACAACACGCTAACATACCACCCATTCCACACAGAATACAAACACTATAGTAAGATATATATATATATATATATATATATATATATATATAAGCTATAAATACGTAAATACTAACCATAAGCATGAGCATACTTAAAGAAAACACTATGGAACGCGTGTTTTATACAATTTTTTCTGTTTCTGATTGTTATAAAACAATTTTAGAAATTGCGATTCACTAATATGCATTATTTTCAGATTGAATTTTTGTATGTTGGCAACACTGGTAGTAAACTGACATTTAGAAATTGACAATTTTTCGCACAATCTCAGTGCATAACTTAGAGGTTAGGGCTACCAGCTGTCTGGAAAACCTCGAAAAACAGGGTAGCCAATGCCATAAATCGAAATTCGCCAAAAACTGTAAAATAAAGTTTATTTTATGCATTATTATCGTTATGTTTTCACCCCAAAACAGAACAATAATGTAAACTTTATGATACAGAATTAGGAAACACATTTTTATTAAACACAAAATTATAAACTGGGTACCTATTCTATGCGGAATACTGGAAATTAGGTTTCTTATCGATTCCACTTGTATACAATCCCATTATTCCACTAATGAACATACATATAATTTGGGGATAAACTTTTACCATTATCTGTAATATAATAGTTAAGCTTAGATAATCAGAATGTGCAATACTATCTATGTTCACATTGTAATTTCTATTTATGTCCGAATATATATACAATAGGTGAACATAGATAAATGTATACTTATGTGAAATTTCTATTTTTGAAACATGGCATGCGTAATTGAGTCCTTCTTTTGTAAAAATAATCTTAAATATTGCCAAAATATATGGTTTTACTACTAATTTGTATCAAATGGGTCATAAAATTTGAGTAACTTACTAATCACGTTGAGATACTTAACATTCAACACAGGTTGTAGGTACTGTTCGGTCACCAATTACATCTATCTCGTAAAAAATAATTACTTTGCTGTCTAATTATTCACACACCATTCTGATTTTGGCGGTGAGT